>JAKCVP010000409.1:0-115803 GCA_023512835.1 Taxillus chinensis | reverse complement strand
AGGAGGGGGACTTGAGGTTGAAGTTCTCCTCAGTCTGGGTGCGCTGTAGCGTATTGTCTCCCTTGGGCTCTGTGATGGAGCCCTCCGAGGAGGGTCGGCGTGATGCTGCGTCGGACATGTTTCTCAAAGGCAGGCTGCACGCGAGGCGACTGATGGGACAGAGCAGACGATGATGTATCAGCTGTGAGAAGAGGCGCCATCCTGACAACTAGTTATACGATTTGTTGTATGCCTTTGTCGGTGGTTACGGGGCCCCGAAGTTCTCAGCATGCATCGTTGAGCGTCGCAACGGCAGGAGCGACCGTCGCTTCGTGGAGCTTGTCCGTGGAGCTTACCTCCCATCTCCACGTTTACCTACCGTGCCTACCTACCTACTCCTTTCCACCTTTCCATTCCCTTACCTGCCGACCAATCCTCGCCCGTCTCTTTTTCCTTGGAGGGATTTCGAGGCGCCGTCCATCCTATTCTGCCCGCTGCTATGGCCCGCCTGGACGCTTCCGCCGCTGAAGATGCGACTGCGGGCGCACCACCTCCGAGACTGACCCTGACAGTGGACGGCTTCATCTCTACAGAGGGCTAGCGGCAGCCCCCATCGAGCGCTAGATGGCGCCAGTGGGCGCTATCGAATAACGTGGTCGGACGGCTACAAAGGCCGCCTGCCGCCTCGGTCTTTTCTAAAGTCCAGCCAGCCTCTATCTTACCTACTTTCTCTACTGCGTCTGCCTACCTACAACCCGGCGTCCTTGCGAAGATGGCTTTACCCACGCCCGAGAAGAGTGTCGCCTCTTCTGATGGTGCCTCGCCTCCACTAGTGCCACCATCCGCGCGACCTGCGGTAGGAGCAGCAAAGTCTCAGCGTGTTCTGGCTTGTGTGCTCTGCCAACAACGCAAGGTCAAGTGTGACCGCAACTTCCCTTGCGCGAATTGCCAGCGTGCAAATGCTCAATGCATTCCTGCTGGCCTCACGCAACGTCCACGCCGGCGAAGGTTTCCTGAGAGAGAGCTCTTAGAGCGGCTAAGACATTACGAGAACTTGCTGCGGCAGCATGGCGTTGATTTTCAGCCCTTGCATCCCTCTACATCTCACCAGCAGTCCGACGCGATTACCAGGGATGACTCTGATGGCGATCCTCACATGACCTCACACTCAGGCGCGTCGCCACGAGACACGGTCAAGTCGGACAAGGATCATGATGCCAAAACCTTCTGGCAAGTGATGAAGCAAAATGTGCGTAGAACCCGAGCGTGACGCACACCCTAGTCTTTGCTTTTTGTCCAACATTGAGCAGCGTCTTCGTTCACCTTCGTGCTAAGTGGAGTGCACTCGTCCATAGGGTCGTGACGTGGAACCTGCGCAAGTACTGTACCACTGTCGGAGTTGCTTGCGCCACCAAACAATTATTGCCGTGCACGTTCTCTCACTTATCAATGCTGACATTCGCTTTTAGTTTGAAGATGGCAATGATCAGTCAGACTCGTCCGATAACGACTCACCGACACGCATCCGAGAGGCAGTCGTCAAGAGGTCATTTGATAGGCTGTTTGAGGGTGATGAAATTCTCCTATTCGGAGCTCGTCATGCCAAAGCTAGCCTTGCTACCATGCACCCTAGTCAGGCGAACATCTTTAGGCTATGGCAGATCTACCTGGACAACGTCAACCCACTGCTCAAGGTCACTCATACCCCAACACTGCAAGCGCGTATTGTCGAGGCCATCAATGATCTCGAGCACATCGATCCTGTACTAGAGGGCTTACTGTTCTCCATCTATTGCGTTGCTGTCCAAAGTCTCTCTGCGGACCACTGTCAAACTCGTTTCGGGGTACCCAAGAATGATCTGCTCACAAACTACCGTTACGGCTGTCAACAAGCCCTTCTTCGCGTTGGTTTCCTACGGTCCAGTGATCGCGATACTCTCGTGGCGCTCTTCCTGTACCTGGTGTCTGCCCGCCGCTACTCTGATCCTCGCTCGCTGTCATGCATGTTCGGCGTGTCGATCCGCATTGCAAAACGTATAGGCATTCATTCCGAAGCAGCGAACGCGCGCTGTCCTATTCTCGAGGCCGAGATGCGTCGCCGCCTCTGGTGGGCTATGCTACTGTTCGACGTGCGCATTTCTGAAATGTCCGATCACAAGGTAACGCAGTTGGATCCCACATGGGACTGCAAGACACCCCTCAATATCAACGACTTTGACCTTCGGGCGGAGATGTCTCTACCGCCCGTTGCTCATTCGGTCTCTGCTGAAGCACTCTTCACAGTTGTTCGCGCAGAGATTCTAGATTTTATCCGCAACTGTCAATATTACCTCACGTTTGTCAATCCAGCACTGAAGTCCATGGCACGCGAAGTTCAACCGGTACCTCTGCCACCAGGAGGCGATGAACTTATCGCCCTCGAGCGCCGCATCGAGGAGAAATACCTTCGCCATTGCGATCCGCAGAATCCGCTCCACTTCATGACAATCTGGACCGCGCGTGGCTACATTGCGAAGAATCGCTTGATAGAACAATATGCGCGACAGGCGCGGTCGAAGACTCCTCAATCCGATGCTCAGCGTGATGCAGCCATTGGGCACGCAATGCGCACATTTGAGTGCGACACGACGCTCCTCACCTCACCGCTGATTCGAGGTTACGCATGGCTCATACAATTTTACTTTCGTAAGTCTATCTTGCCTTGAAGCCCTCGCTGCTGTTCCTCTTGGGTATAAGACTGGTATCTAATAGCCTGTTAGCTTTCCCCGCGTACCTACATCTGACGCAGGACCTGAAGCGTCGACCCGTGGGTCCGCATGCAAGAAAATGCTGGGAGATTATGGATGCCAACTACCAAGTTCGCTTCTCAGAAACGTACATGTCGGAGGAAAAGTACGACAATCCGCATCTGGCACTGATCTTTTGCCGCATGGTCATGCAGGCCTGGCAGGCCAGAGACGCCGTGTTCCGGTGCATGGGCGAGCCAGAGGAGCCGCCCCAGATTGTAAGGAGAGTGCAGGAAAAGGTACGTGACATGGAAGGTATCTCCGCTGCCGCATCTGACGTAGGGCGCATCGAGGGCCCAATGAGCGATATCGCAAGGGCAGAGACGGGCGCAGCAGCACTCGATGCAGCGGGCGCCGCCGTAGGATTCGGGACCACTGGCCCTCTTGCCTTTACTGCTCAGGGATTTGGAATCTCCGGCAGCTTTTCCATGCCTAGTCAGGCGCAGATGGAATTTGATTTTGCGTCATTGGACTGGAATGCCATGGCTATGAACTCTATGAATGGCTACGATTGGATGACTACTTAGGATTAATCGGACGGACACGAAGCAGGTCAGGTAAATTCAGGCGAATGGCGGTTGACGCTATATACAGGATGAGGGAAGCTTAGACTAGAGAGATTTGCAACAATAGATTTATCAAGGAGGCGTTCTGTGACATTGTACATGTATCTAATATGGGTAGACACGAACCGGAATCTATTGTCAGCGGTTTCTTATAAGTCCGAAAGCCCAGGCCACATAGCAAGTAGGCAAAGAGAGACGAACGAAAGAAAGAAGAAGAAAAGAAGGAAGAAGGAAAGAAAGAAGAAGGAAAGAGACAAGGGAGCGTCTGCGAGACACCGCATCACTGGGCGCCTCGACCACATCGTATTAGGTGGGTTACCTGAGGGTAGATGCCTTGCTGCCAAGGTGATAGCACGTTGTGAGCCCGACAAGCTCCCAAGAGGATATCTATCTCATCTACTGCCGTCCAACGAGATCTGTTCAGCAGAACAAGGTATGCACACATCTCCCCAATCTCGCCAATGCCGTGAAGCTCCTTTTTGTACGGAGGCGTCCTGTTTTCCCTCATTCTCCATGCTGGCATGTACGCAAACCCACTAGAGAAAGCCAAAAAGATTCCGCGTCCCGCCGCGGTCTGAGCGGTCAAACGAGGTTGAAAAAGAGGCCGCAGCAATCTGTCGGCTGGCCTCGCCTGGACACCTTCGCCATGCAGAGCATATGAAAGACAAGCTTACTGTAGACGCCCCATGCTTTGCGTCGAACGCCACCTTTAGAAAATCTGCGAGTCCCGCCCGCTTGCACCGCCTCCGCTACGTTCGTCTTCTTCGAGCACGTCACTTAGTCGAGTCGGATGGTGGTGACGCGCCGCTCCGGTTGGAACTCCTTCCCAATTGTCTCCTTCGTGACCCTTTTCTGCTCCAAGATCAAGGTCATCTTCGTCATCATCATCGCCGTAGCCTTGGCCGCTGTAGTCGGGTAATGCGCCGTGCGGATTCGATGCTGCTTCGTTTGCGCGCTGCCCTACAGCGGCTCGACCTACATTGTCATGAGGGGCGGCTTCAGTCGACTCATTGCGTCCATAGGCTTGGACACGCTGCTGTCCTCGTGTGAAATCGGTAGCCAACTCCTCTGCGATTGGTGAGGGATGATCGGAACGCGGCTGTTGCAGTGCAGCTAGAGACCGGAAAGGGATCGGATTTCCCCGCTCGTCATGTATAATGTTTCCTCGGTCATCAATCGCAAAGCCGTCGTCGGACTCGCCCTCTGACATGGCTACTGGCGTCTGGCGTGAGTGCGCTGCCGGAGGTTCGTGCCCATGCGCTGCCGAGTGGGATTGCGTCTGTGCAGTCCGGTAGAAGCGCTCGGGTTCAGACGCCATGCTACTGCCAATGGCCGCGAATGCGATCTGAGACTGTCGCGCTGGCCCAGCACTGAATGTCGGCTGTGATGTACTAGTGCTCGTCAAAAAGGGATCATGGGGTCCGGATGTCGTTGCTGCGGGAACGGACTGCAGCATTGGGGGCTCGCTACCCGAGAAGGGGTCAGTCTCAATCGGAGATGCTTCTTCAGTGTACGGCTGAGTCTGGGGCAGGTCTTGCGTTTGCAAGGCGGTGGCTGCAGCAGGTCCCGTGTATGTTCCGCGAGTGGCCGGACGTGCCAAGCTTGCATCGCGACTCATCATCTGCTGAGGCACTACCTGAATGCCCAAGATGTCGACTGCGTAGCCGTCCCGGAGCTTAAAGACACGCTCACGATCGAGCTGCTCGCGCTGTCCAAGCTCTTCCCAGGCACGCCGTGCTTCATCCTTGCAAATCTGTAATTCGCGCTTCAGGTCCTGTAATTGCCTATCATTTGCTGCAAACGATGTCTGCTGGAACGTTTGGGCTTCTTCTGCTCGTGCCTGACGCTCGGTGTCCAAGGCATTCTGAAGATGAGCCTGCGTTTCCCGCGCCCTTTCCTGATCAGCGCGAGTTTCAAAAAACCAGCGTTGGAATTTTCGTTCGGATGAAGCACGAAGCCTTTGCAGCTCCACGACGGCGTGGAACAAGTTTGCACCAGCAGCTGAAAGGTCGGTAATCTGCCGTGACATTTGCTGTGATATTGGATCGCGCCTAATGTCTTCGTTGTTTTGCTCCATTCGGCGAATCCAGTAGGATGTCAGACCTTCAAAGTGAGACGAGAGGGTCTCCCATCTCTCAAAGGCATGAGGAAACGAAGACTTGTTGGGATCCGTAGGACGCTGTGCCGTCGAGTCCTCGCGCGAAACACCCGTAGCTGCTGTGGGAGCTGGGGCAGCCTGTGCCGACCCAGAAGCAACTCTTGACTGCTGCTGCTGCTGCTGCTGCACTTGCGGGTGCGGGACCGATCGGCCAGACGTAGCCTGTGGCAGATTCGCGCGTGTGTAGTCTTGAGGCAGTGACGCGCCCCTCGCTTTGGACGACTGGGTGCCTTGGCGACTCGCAGTGGTTGGATCAGCAACGGCATAGCCAGGTTTAGCGACTGGTGCGGCACTTGTGATTGCAGACTCGCGCTTGGGAGGTGGGGATGCAGTCTGGGTAGCTTGCAAGGATACGGGTACGGAAGGGACCTGGCCCATGTTTGGAGGTTGATAGGGCTCTTGGGCAGGAGTGAAGCCAGCCTGAGTAACAGTGGCGCTTCGATAGCCAGAGTCCCGCTGTGGAGCAGCAGTTGAAACGCCAGCAGCCTGAGCTCTACGCTCCGCACTCTTCCTTCGCTCTTCTTCCTGGAATCGTCGCGTTCGCTCAGCTTCTTGCATCTCCTCCTCCTTCCTGCGTTCAGCACGAGCGGCTTCGCGTGCCTGACGACTCCTCATAATCTCCGTTGGGGTTCTAACGCCTGACGCAGGGGCTTGCGGCACAGGCACAGGACCGGCGCCGCCTCTTGTTGCACCATTGTGAGCTCGGCTGACACCAGCAGGACCACCAAGCAACTCTGACATTGACGCGCTCTCTTCATCCAAGTCTGCAGTGAAATGAAAGGGCTGACGCAGGGCCTCCTCGAGTGTATAGAGAATGGCAGACGCAGTGCGGGCGGACACGTGAACAACGGGATGCGTTGGCGCGATCAAATGCTCCGCGACTTGCCAAGCGGACGGCGCAGCTGAGCAGGAACGAGAGCGCGAGCTCGAATCGGCTGGCTGGTCGTCGACGAAGCGTACAGTGGGCCTTGCAGGGTGTAGTTGAGAGGCTGCCTCGGCTGATCGTGCTCGAGAGGGGGCCTGGTCTTCAAGGCGTGGCGTGCGACGTAGTGTACGAGAGAGACGGGGCTCGCTGTCAGAGGAGGAGGGATGCGAGTGATGCTCGTAGAGACGAGAAGGAGGATGAGCAGCAAGAGGGTCGTGGGTATCGTTAGAAGGATGATGCGGTGGGCGCGACACGGTCGGCAACTGTTGAAGCAGACCAGACAAGATGAGCGCGTCGGCGTTGGGCCGTGGGACGAGACGGAGAATAATCCCGGGGCCCGGTGGAGCGCTCGACGGAGACAAAGTGAGCGGGCGGAAGATTAGGGAAGAGGAAAATCAGAAGAGCAAAGCAGTGCTCGGAAGCTGCATTACTTGGCTGGAGAGGCTGGGAAGTGAGCGGTCGAGATAATGGCGTGGCTGGGCGGGCTGTCAAAACGGTCGCGTTGGGATGACGAAGAGGCTACCAAGAAAAGCAGCGACTGCTAGCGTATTCTCGGCCAGGGCATTGGGATGCTTCGCGCGCGCGTGCTGAGTGAGGGTGGAGGAGGAGGAGGAAGAGGTAGGTTTAATAAGTGAAAGCTGAAGGCGTGCGGTCGAAGATGGGATACGGAAGGTAGAGTGCACAAGCTTAGGGCGGAACGTCGCGAAATTAGAGGAGCAGCAGAAGCAGGAGTAAGTGATTGATGAACGTTGGCGCGCAAGTCGATGCGGCGGAGGAGGGTGACGGGCTCGCGCGAGGCCGTGGACAGAGTGACGAGAGTAAGGTGAATTGGGTGCCGTGGAGGCTTCTTGTTGATGTGTCGTCTGCTCGTGGAGAGGTGCATGAGGTGTGCGCTGGAGAGGCGTCAGAGGTTCGCCGGTGCTGGACAGATTCGCACGTGGGAAGGTGCAGACCTCCATCACATCAGTGCAGACCTCTACCACGGGCATCAGTGCGGTACTGAATGCACCTCACATATTTTCAAGCGACCCGAGGCAGGCGCAGCAGCAGCGTGCAGAGGAGGAGTAAAGTCACGCAGCCAGTCCCGACGACGACGACGACCAAGGATAAGCGCAGACGGCGCTTGTTCTGCCATCGCCCTCCGCGTGTCTTGTTCCCCACCCTCTTCGTCTACGGTCAATATCTGCTCTAATTGGCTGCATGCCACTTGCGCTGCCCAGCTGCCGTCTGACTAACTCGCCTGCCTCAGAAGCGTTCCATCAGGTTCGCCCGCACCGTCCACATTCTGCACCGCTTACCGTACACGTACAAGAACGGCGTTGACAGCATGAAGAAGAGCTGGATCCCTCCGAGCGCGAGGAACACCGTCTTGGCTCCATCAGCTTCTAGCCAGCGGTTGAAGAATAGGGAGAAGATGAATCCGTGAAGAACGTTCTTCGAAAAGTTCAGAGTCACCTGTATGCTGTTAGTCACTCTCCGCTCCAAGTGAACACTTACTGGGCAAAACTTGCCAGTGCCTCGCCCGCGTACTGCCGGTACGAGTCGACAGCAAACGTAATTGACGTCGTAGAGCCTAGCGAGCACCCAAAGCTGATGATGCCAAAGAACACCGTCGGCACAATCCACGCGTCCTTGTTCTCTGCGGACCATCCGTAGCCCATGAGCCCCATGCACGACGACATGGCAATTGGAATGCCCATTACTAAACGAAACTCGGGCTCGTACACGCCACCATTCCGGTGTGCCATTGCTTGAACAATCACATCGCTCAGCTTCCCTGCCACTGCCGTACCCAACACGCCTCCCTGTCTAGTGGTGAGAAAGGCCCGCAATCTGCTTCGACCATCAGGACAGAACTCACGATAAAGGGACTGATGTAGACCAATCCGACACCCAATGCAGAGAACCCATACTTGTCCGACGACCGATAGATTTCACTCGCTGACTCGGACAGCACGATGAGCCAACCGACCGAGAGCGCATACACGATAGCACTCCAAAGTATCGACGGGTACGCAAAAAGTACAAATGGTCTTAGCGCTACCTTGAACCAGTTGTCGTGTCTGAAGCGTCCGTCCCATGGTCGAAGGGTGCGAACGTCTGAAACTTGTTAACAATAGGATATACGCATGCCCTGTGCAGAAAACTCACATGATTTTGCAGGCGCCATTCTCCAGTGCTCAGTGTACGATGTCTTCGACTCGTCCGAGTCATCTGCACTGTATCCTGCTGTGCGCTCCATCTGTGACTCCCCTACCAAGGTTGGTAGAGAGACAGATGTTCGCACTGGGGATGACGACGCCGCATCTAAGCCTGATTCTTGACGTGCGAGTGGCTGTGGTTGTTTATCGGTCCCTTGCGTGGACAAGATGACTTCGTTACGGACTTGAACAGAGTCTTCGCCGCCCTCATGCTCAAAGTGTGCCCTCTTAAGTGGACCCGGACTCTGGACTCCCAATGTCGTGTTGTCCGTTCCCTTCTCTAGATCGTAGCTCACATCACAATGACCTCTGGGCGACTGTAAATGAGAACGCGTATGCTCTTTAGCTCCACCATGCACAGATGAGTATCTTTTCAGAGCAATCTTTAGCGCATTGGCATGGTGCTCATTCGGCCTTGGGGTTCTGTCCCAGAAGGTCTCAGGAACGAAAAAGAAGAGCAGAACGCCGCAAAGTGCAACGATCATGGCAATGATGTAAAAGACCCACTGCCATCCCAGCCGCTGAATAATGGCCGCGCTGGCTAGTGGGGACAAGTTCTTGCCGCCGAGAAGCAGAAGCGTGTATATGCCTAAGCGGTATGCGCGCTCATGTAGGAAGAAAATCTCAGCAATGCTAGCGGATGGCAAGCACTCGACTGGCGCGACTGACAAGCCCTGAAAGATGCGAGCGACAATCAGCGAGCCGAAGCTCGGTGACAGGGCGCACCAGATGCCGGACAGGATGAAGAGCACGCATGTGAAGAGGTAGACTGGCCGCTTGCCGAATAAGATGGCTGTTGGAGACCAGATAACACTGCCCAAGCCGAGGCCTAGCATGTAGAGTCCAGTGGTCAGGGCGACCTGCGCCTGAGACACGTGGTAGGTGGCAGCGACATTGGGAAAGCCTGCAGCCAGCACAGGCGTCATGCTTGAAGGAGAGTCAGCAAGATCTTGGTGTGCGGCAAAGGGTTGAAAACCTACCCTCCACCAACCATGCAGTACAGACCGATGCTTATCAGAGCGAGATCTCGACGCCAGCTGGCCCAGTTAAGCGGGTCGTTGGCAGAGTCTTCTGGCTGAGGCTCGAGGATGATCTTGCCATCTCGAGACTTCTTGACGGTGGAAGCGGGCGAACGTTGTCTTGTTCTGCGGTCGTTATCGAAATCGCAGTCTTGCGATGGCAGCGAAGAGGCAGAGCGGCGGCTTGGGTTGTGCTGCATACCAAGAGGGGCATTCTTAGAGCCAGCGGACAGGAGCAGCACAGAGCCTGAGGCAAGAGGCCGTTAGAGATGATTTTTGTCTTGTTGCAGAGCATTGACAGCCAGGAGGCATACCTGGGACTTCTTCGGTCTCCGCTTGGAGGATGCCCAAGCTCCAACGAGAGACTGGCGGAATGTCTTCATGTGCCGTCGCATTGCCTGCGCGAGTACGGCGCAACAAGACCATTGCTCTCGTCAGAAAGAGACGACGAGGTCAAGAGAACATGATATTACAAAGTTGTACGAGGGAGGGGCGCGTTATCTGGAGGGAAGGGAGCGAAAGGTGGTGATTGCGTCGACCGATGGAGTGACGCGCAGGTCGTGTGAGGGGTCCATGTCTGCCAGCCGCTCGGACAGATTAGAAGGGCTCAGAGGGTTCGAGGCGGGAACGTTGCACGATTGACGACGCGAGAATGAAGGTTTTGTGGTGCTCACGGCGCACGAGACCTTGCTGGGAGGGTGTGAGGCGAGGAGCGGTCAAACAATGGTGCATTGTCTGGCGTGTCTGCTGATCAGGAAGACCCCACCGACTGGGCGTGGTGGGCAATTCAAGGTTGGTTGAGGTGCCTACTGTCTGTAGGTAGGCAGTGAGGCAGGTACATACGCGGTGAATGCAAGGAGATACATACTAGTAGCTTAGTAAAAGAAACAACTAGTTGACTACCTATATATTGCTTTTTTTCCCTTCTAATAAGTTGTTATATACAGCGCTAACACGCTTATTAGGACCTTTTAGGTATCTAAGGTAGGTCGTAGGATATTAGAGACCTTTTAATATACTAAAAAAAGCTATAATAGAATTTATAGTAGTAGATCTTAAAGTGCTTCTATCTATTTAATAACTCTATATAGAAACCGATATACTTTATAACTATAAGGTGGAGATAAGGGAGCGTGATATAGAGGTGGTAGATTAGTAACAGAACTATCACTTAAGGAGGGGAAGAGGGCTACTCTGTCCTCTCCTCCTATATATACCCGGACTTCGGGGCGGATCAACGTAGCACCGGTAGTGCGCCGGAGGTGCGCAGGTGCACCACACTTCTCTATCTTACAATAACTATAGTATCTTAAGATACTCTAGCTAGATTATGCTCTCCTCTACTACCTTCCGAATACGCCTAAAGGTTCCGTTTTATCTAATACCGATAGGACGACCTTATAAACTTATATAGAGTAATACCCGTAGGGTAGAGGTTCTTGTTATAAATTATAGCTATAATAGATATATTCTAGGTTAGGGAGATGTAAGGTGGAGAGAAGGGGGCGTGTGTCAGGACCATACTCACCTTACAGGTAGGAGAAGGCCTACTCATAGCCCTAAGGGCCGGGTAATAGCTAACGTAATAAGGTAACTTTTTATCTAAGGAAGACTCTATATGTATAGAGGTTATCGTATTGTAGAGGAGTGGTGGGCGCACCTGCTCCTATCGGGGCGAGGCAAAACTACACCAACAACACTAGAATATCTAGGGAGTATTAGATAGGGCGAATTAAATACGGGATATATATTAGTATAGTAATAGTAAGGACTTAATATATATAATTCTCTTATAGGTAGCGGTAGTAACTTAATATAGCGAATTATATAAATATAGTAGATAAATAGATTAAGGGTATAACTATTATTAAATTATAAGAAAATCTAAAGATATTCGAACTATATATAAACCTAAAGTATCGTATATTCTAATAGGCCTCGTTTAGTATAGAATATATAGAAAAAGTATATAATAAGCGTCTAAAAAGAATACTAACTAAATAAAAGAAATAACCGAATTAGGTTACCTATCCGTCTAATTAACCTGCGGTACGTGCATGTGCAGACCACATCACCACAATACTATAGTATATAAAGAATAACTAAGCCTTAAGTTATAGTAGCTAGGTATAAAAAGTAAGAGAAAAGGATTATAGCTATTAAGGATACTAGCCTAAAGGGGGAGTATGTATAAGAGAGAAAGGTATAGTATATTTATATACCTCTAATATACTACTAGTACTACGTTAATCTACCTATAGTCCGGATATATATAGGAAGGAGGGGATAGAGTATTCCTCTCTCCTCCTTAAGTAATAGTTCTATTACTATCCTACTACCTCTATACTACGCCCCCTTGTCTCTATCTTACATACCGGTAGTACGCCGGAGGCGCGTAGGTGCACCGCACCTCTCTATCTTACACTTTATATGTATTATTTGTAAGGTGTGGGGAACGCAGGCCCATAGGGCTGCGTCACACTATAGTAGTGATATTATATATCGATGTATGAAGATCACATGATGCGCGGTCATTAGCCGCACAGCATGTGATCTAGCCTTTTAGGGCTAGTCTTTACTGACTAGGCGTATAGTGACCATACACATCTTATATTATTATAGTATTTTAAAAATAAATCTTTAAAGCTAGTATCTAGTAAAATACTATATTTAGTTAATCTAATAGGATCTATCTTTATTTAACTTAAGTTATAGTCTTAGTATATCTAACTAGGATTAAATTCCTTTTTAGACGAATATAAATAATAATAGGTATGTAAGAATATATAAGCTAAGTAGTACAAATTATATAAATTTAGGTAGGGGACGCTATTCTACTTACGGTTCAGCCTAATATACGCGTAGTCAAATCGAATGTGCGCGTAACATCTCCCTGCGCATAGTCTCTCCCCATCGTCGGCCCTGTCAAGCCTTACTGACAACCTAAGCCAAGCCAAGCCTGCCACGTTCAAGCCACGCTCTGTCTCACCTCAAGCGCCGGCAACTCCGGAGTGTAAGATAACCTGCGACATGTACAGTACCACCACCCCCACTCATTGGCCACTGCGGACCCTCTGGGCTTGCAAGCCACGTGCTGCCCACCTCCGCCATAATGGAGCATTATACTCATGCCATGGGCTGCTCTTATTTGCAATTGCCAGCCTCCAGCCGGTCGAGCCTTTTAGGCCCGAGTCTCGCGCAAGCATTGTCTCCTTGCAGCCCGAAGCGCCTGCACATCCCCGCTATCGACACCCTCAGCTGACGCCTCCAACCTGCAATGCCACCTACCTACCTACCTACCTACACGCCGACAATCTCAAGCCGCCACATCAGGTACTATGCGCTCGCTGCCTTATTCCAGGGGCTAGACTCGTATCAAAACGCCCGCGAGATCAATAATGACATTAACTCATGGCTTTGCGTACCTGTTGCAGATGGCAGCGCCGCCAGATACGCATCGACTCCTCGCCATCATGCCGGATCCCCCTCGGCGTCCTCCTCCCACCCACCAAACTCGGCAGCCGGCGAGCATTCCTCTGCAAAGCTTCGCTCTGTCAATCGCCATCTAGACTGCCCATCCGACTTTGCTAGTCCGTACTTCAGAAGCCAGTCCCTGAATGTGGCATCTGCCGACCATTGCGCAGCTACCTCGTCACTAGGGCTCTGCGCGAGCCCTAGCAAGTGCTGCCCGCAATGCTCCAGCCACTCGTCCACCACCTTGGCTCCCCCAAATTCACGCCTGCAGAAGGCACATTGCATCTTTGACGGCGCCTTCCGAGACTCCATCCAGCATCTTTGTCGAACCACTTCGAGATCCTTTTCAAAAGTCTCGTCCTTGGAAGGTGGGATCGACTTTGGAGCCTTTCCCTTGCTCTTCCCTCTGCTGATCCCACCGCCCCCGACTCCTTCCAATCTCGACGGAGCGTGCATCCGTCGCAAATGCTGCGTAAATAGGTCTTTGCGGTTGAAGTTGTTCGGACTCTCTTTCTGGTCAGGACAGAGGTCGCAGCGCCAGAAGCCAAAGGTGAGATGCTGTGAGTTGACGTGCCGTTTCCATTCGTTCTTTGACGAAAATTTTGTACCACAACCATACGGAAGTGCCGGACAACTGAATGGTCGGAAAAAGTCCTTCGTGTCCTCTTCTCGCTTATTGCCCTGTCTTCCAGATAGCTTCCGCTGCAAAGAGCTGGACGACCTGCGAGCGGGAGTACGATGCTTGCTGATCTTCGTCCGTCGCACCTGCTCGCCTGTCGCGCGTTTCCCTCTATTTGTAGATCCACCGTGGCGTCTCCCGATCACTCGTTGGCTTCGAGGCGTGAAATTTGCGTCGGCGACATCGTCGTCTTCCTCCTCTCCATCAACTCCGTTCCCTGCGGAGTTTTCAGCAGCAGCCTGTTGATCTTCAGCGTCTTCCTCGTCGCTTCCGTAGAAGGGGGCATCCTCGCTTGCAATGACTTCGACTTTGAGCGTGTCCAAAGAGATGCCATTCGTAAGAACGGCCGCTGACGGGATTCTTATAATGCTGTTCTCGTCCAGAGCACCGCCTGTGCTAAGTAGTGGGCCTGGTAGGAGATGCGGCTCTCTGTAGCCAACCGCCGTCTGCTGCTGTGGTTGCAGACTTGTGAAAGCGTCAACTTCCCAGGCATAAGAGTGTATCAATGCTTTCCCGGCAGTCTCCGTGTCAAAGATCATGCTTCGAGACAGCTCAGTTGTGGAATGGGTGTGGCTACTGGATGAACAGCTCATGTTTGTAGGAGAGTCATGTCTCCTCCCAAATTCGAATTCGTAGAATTCGGTTTGCCAGGTTGAACCGACGATTCCCTGAGGCACGTGGAAAGGCTCCTCGCATGGCTCAGGATAGGAATGGGCCGGTCTGGCTCGAGGTAGCGTTTCGCATAGATCATTCGGAGGAAGGCCGTAGATACTCGCGGAGTCAACACCGTTGGGGGCAGCTGAGATGGTTGGGTCGATAGCATTGGGAATATGTCGCATATGCAGCAGGGACATTCGCCTCTCTTCCTGCTGGCCGTGAGTAAGGTCATCTGGTGAGATCCATTCGAAATCTACAGCCGTCATTTCGATCCCTAAAATGTGAATTAGACCTCGGGATTTCCGTATCAGTGCCACCTCGAAGCCGAGAACAGCAGAACAAGATCGAGTCGGCAAGAATATTTTGAAATGGGAGAGAAAAGGTGGGACTTCCCTGTTCGGCAGGCTGAATGAAAACAGCAGAAGTGACAGTAGCGCTCACGAGATGGCACAGCAGGGCAGACGAGGATTCGGGAGCTGGCACCCACGGCTCAGCGCAAACCAGGCGACCAGGGCGAGGCAAACGCGTTGCGGACGGGCAATGCAACCGCGGCGGAGCAATTATAGCCTGCACAGGCGGCCTCAGTAGGCGCATGCAAGAGGCATCTCCTCAGCAGAGCCGCACAATCCTTTTTTGCAGCAAGGTCCTGACTACTAGCTACTGGCCTCAGCTAGTCGAACGAAGGCCACGGAGACGGGCCGGCGCTGTACCGGACTTGGTAGAAAGCCTGCGGGTCGACGCGGTCGGTACACACTGCTTGAGAGCGCTAATCTGATCCAACGCCTGCCTGGCTCAATGCTCTGGACCCTGGGTGAGGAGCGAGCTCGTCTACGCGTCAGGGGTCTTCACATGTGCCAGATTCAGGCGGGTATACGAGTCTCGATCTCGCGTGGTGAGAGTGTTCTAGTACATTGCGTTCTTGCGTGGGCGTTTTGAGGCATTCCATGCTCGCGTACTAGCGCGTGAGCCAGCGAGCACAGTCCACCGGCACGACAGGGCTCATGAAAGCCACGCTCCAACGCCGTCGTTGAGATCCAGGACTCCGATGAGTCCCATTGGCTCATTGGCACACTAGAGGTGCAGCCCTCTCGGAGCAGGCAGCACCTGCTGCTGATCTTATCCGAATTAGCTCACGAGGCATCCTCTGATCACTTCTGAGAGCGGGACGCCTTTCCCTTTGCTGTTATCCCACCACGTGGTTGGAAGTCCAGTGAGTCTCCCGTTGGACAAGATGGCGGAGCAGGCGAGTCACCTCCAAGATGAGCCCGCTCTCACATGTAGCGTGAATGCAGGCTGTCATTCTCCCCGATCGATCTCACAGGGAAAACTCAGAAAAGTCCCGTTTCTGGGTAGAGCAAGTACCATCTAGCTGGGATTTCGTTCATTGAATGCCAAAATTGGACATGCTCATCGATGTTGGCCTACGCTACATTAGCATATTTGGGCATCGCGCATGCCCACAAGCGCATGGTGCACGACACACGACCGCGCGGCCCGCTCCTTCTCCTGCACGGGCGAAGATCTGAATCTCTGGCGGCCAGATTGTACGGCGCTCGTTGCCGCAGTCACACAGGGAAACCCGATTCCACGTGCGGAATTTGCAATTCAGAATCAGAGATGTGCGTTCATAGGATCTTTCAATCGCAGCTAACTCCCACGCGTATAAATGTCTAGACTTGATGAATCTGAGGAGTGAGGGCCACGCCTTTAGAGGCCAGCCTGGAGCTGCATAATCAGGCCTGAGACATGCTGACACAAGGTAGCGCGACTGCGGAGTGGCCCGTCGATCCCTGAATGAATCACGCATTGGATGCGTGATAGGCGCCCTTGAATTCGTTCCATTTAGTAGCAGACTTGTGAGCCCGGAAATTCGCCAGTAAAGTAATTTATGAAAGGGTTCAAGCTGCTCGCTTTGTGTTGCCCCAAGCAACTGAGTGTCAAGGACGAGTCTGATGACTGGTATTTGCCTCGACCAAAGCGCAAGTGCTTTGCAAAAACCGGAGGCATTGAGTGCCTAGGAGAACATTACATTACCAGAATGAATAGGCGGTTAATCAGGAGCACCAGGGAAGGAAAAGTTGGGACCATGAGTCTGCGCTACATTTGCAGCCCAGGCGTCGTTGCGGGCAGAGGCTGCACTCCGGTTTCCTTGGCAGTCTTATGGAAATTAGACCGCACGGCACATGGAGACTCTAGAACCGTTTCTGAAGCTCTTTCTGGAAGCCACTGTGCAGAGTTCATGTCAAGATGAAGCTGCTAGGATCTAAATTCGGATTGCGTCATTTATGCTGACAAAGACCACAAAGTCTTTGCTACATTGCTAGCAAGCACATCCGAGAGAATTTCGAGCATAGAAGCCCCAACCATCTATTGCGGAGATGGAAGACTACGCTGGCACACGTTCCAACAGCCGAAGCGATCAAGTCAAAGAGGTGAGTTGCTATTGCGGCGACGCATGAGCGAAGCGTCAGACCCAACATCCGCCACCTTTGGCCATGGCTAAAAGGAACCCACAATAGCTACTCAATGCTGTGCAACCTCTGCTGATCGACTTCATAGCTCGAGCAGACCGTGCAGGTCAGCGCGCCGGGCACGCTTCACCAGCGCCTCCAAATAATGCAAATCTTTTGTTAGAACATGTTGAGCCTCCGGAACTCCAGAAGCGCGTTCTGGAACGGCTACCAAGCACAGGTGCTGGCCAAGAAGGCGTCCTACAAGTACTGCAGCACATCCTGCAATACAGTACGAACACATGGTAAGTCATCAGGCTGCCTCTTCTTCTATCGGCTCTCACCGCAGGCAGGCATCAAGGATTCATGGACAAATTGTATGGCTCCACTAATCCAGTCGGCGTTGCGACAGAGCTCATACTCGGTGTGCTGAATACAAATGCAAGTGTACGAATCATGTCCTGCAGAGGCTGCGACTAAGTCGTGCACTAGGTTCACGTCTTCAAAGTATCGCCAGCTCTTACAATTATCGAGAAGACTGTCACAAAGGCTTTGGCAGCTAAATTCGGCCTGGATGGCAAGCACGCCGGAGGCATTGTACAGGCTGGAGGGTCAGCATCAAATCTTACTGCTCTAGTGATTGCCCGTAATAGTCTCTTTCCAGACACCAAGATCAACGGTATCGGTGCACATCGATTCGTTGCCTTTACAAGCGCTCATGGACATTACTCGCTCGAAAAAGCGGCTCAGATCTGCGGCCTCGGATCAAGCGCTGCACGATCTGTTAAAGTTGATGAGAAGGGGCAAATGGTGACGTCTGATCTTGAAGCGCAGATTGCAGCTGCCCGTGCAGATGGCCTTACTCCTCTCCTGGTCAATGGCACTGCTGGAACCACCGTCTTGGGCTCATACGACCCGTTCACAGACATTGCACAAATCTGCCGACGCGAAGGTATCTGGTTCCACGTTGACGGGTCTTGGGGCGGCAGTGTTGTCTTCTCTGAGACTCAACGGGCGAAGCTGAAGGGTGTGCAGCTCGCCGACAGTGTTGCGATCAACCCTCACAAAATGCTAGGCGCTCCCATACAGTGCTCTTTGCTCCTGACGAACGATCTGAGACGCTTCTGGAAGTCCAATACTCTTCCTGCCTCATATCTGTTCCACAACGCCTCGGACGATGACATTTCGGACGTGTGGGATCTCGCTGACCTCACCCTCCAGTGTGGACGAAGAGGAGATGCGTTGAAGCTTGCCCTAGGCTGGATATTTTACGGTGCCGACGGTTACGGCACATTGATTGATGGCGCGTTCCAAGTAGCGGCCCATTTCGCGTCGGCAGTGGAGCGACACCCAGACCTGCACCTTATCAGCGAGAACCCGCCACCCTGCTTACAAGTGTGCTTCGACTTCACGCCGGCAGGCGTGCACCTGGAAGCCGAAAAGGCATCGAGGGTCGTCCGAAAGGTGAGTGACCGCCTCATTGACCATGAATTCTTAATAGATTATGCCAAAGGCACAAGCCTTTTCTTCAGGGCTGTCGTCAGTCTATCTACCAGCATTCACACTGTGAACCGCATGATCGACGCTATTGTATCTTTGGGGAAACTGGTGGTTGCCGAAGAGGCCTAGGTTCATGAATAGAATTTTTGTGATCATCGATAGTGACGTGAGCCATGTGCGCTGCTCTTCATGGCCATACAACCGTCTTCAAGCCTGGGCTTGACGATGCAGCACATTGCTTGGAGCAAGTTCCACGGCGCGCAGGGCTCCAATTACAGTGGGTGGCACGCGGTATTTGGGACCATTCTGCGTTAGGCTGGCAAGGCTTACGGCTGTTCGAAAGAAGTCTGATGCGACAATCTTAACTCAGAAGCACATCGCGCGGCGAAAAGACTAGTGCACGGTGAGGCGCGGTGGGTGTGTTGGAGAGGATCAACGACCACGGACAACTGATGCTCCGTGATGCCGCCTTTGCCCGATCGCGCCGATGCGGTGGTGGGGCCGTGGGGACCTACGACGACTACACACCACCCAAGGAGGTGGGGTATACAGAGTGCAACTGCAGCACTCGTTCACAAACAAACAACAATCAGAAGTCGCAAGCGATCATGGCAGACGTGCAGTCACCAAGCTCTGGCTACGAACCCCCTTGCATAATCTATTGCAGCGGTAAGCATGTCACCCAATCCAAGTGTCTCATTCGCTGACGCGCTCTCTCTCAGTTTGCACGCTGCCACCCGAAGTTCGTGGGCTTCTATAGGAATTGTTTCTCGCGGAACCACCGTGCTAACAACTTAAAGTATTGCGAGTTTGGTGGGACAAAGGCCAAGTGCGAGGATTGGGTGAAGAACCAGCATCCAGACCTGCACGCCCGTTTGTACTCCGAAGGTCGGTCGTGTGTGCAACGACCCAATGATCCCTGGCAGACGCTGACGCAGCACAGAAGCAGCGACTGCCGCGCTATCTACGCTCTCTGTCGAAGCTCGTGCTCGAGCCGAAAAGGATGACAAGAAGAAGGCCTCAAAAGCTGCCAGAGCAGAGGAAGCAGAAGCAACTCGTCGCGCAGAATCCAAAGTCATCATAAAGCGCGTAGAGCGTAACAAGCGCAAATTTGTGACCGAAGTCTCTGGCCTAGAAGCTTTTGGCCTGGACCTCAAGAAAGTCGCCAAGGACTTCGGCAAAAAGTTCGCAACGGGCAGTTCGGTGACCAAAGCACCAGCGGGAGGCGACCTGATCACCGTCCAGGGAGACGTCGCTGAAGAGATTGAAGAGTTCATAATCGAAAAGTTTGAAAATGTCCCTGAGGATAATATCGAGATCACGGAGGACAAGAAAAAGAAAAGCGGTACCACAGCCTGAGTGAGGCTTGATAGACTGCATCTTTGCATTGCGTCGGCGTTCTAGGGTGGGCCAATTTTAGAATATCCGAACTTGACCGTCTGACACATTTGCGCAGTTTCACGTCTTCTCCTCATCTTCCGTGGGTTTAGGCTCAAAGCTCAAATGATTCCCGTTGTAGTACTGTCGAGGCTCATCGGTATCCTGTTGCTGATCGCGCAGCGTTCGTACATTGATCCTTGCGTTGTGTCGAGCCCTTCCTTCTGATTGTGTCTGGGCACGCTGGGCACGAGCGGTGGCTATCGCATCCGCGCCAGGTGCGGCGTCCTGACCCTCATGTCGTCGAATATTGTCGCCAGCGGCCTCGACACCGTTACCGATGAACGTATTAAGAACATGACCGAAGAAGGCGAAGATTATGGCCAATGTGTGAAAGATTGCGGTAAAGAAAGGTCCAAATAGCGTTACACCCGGCTTTGACATCTCGTATGCGCTTGCGACGGACCCCTTCGATGGCACAAGCACCAGCGTCGCACCGGGCGCTAATCCTAGACTTTGTAGTGACTTTGATTCCTCCGTCGCTGTGATTGCCTTACTGGGATGTGGCGTCAGAATGATTTTGAGGTCATAGGGTGTCTTTCCATCTTTGCGGCTTGCGTCGATCCATTTCCTTACCGCTTCACGTGGCGTATCTTCAAGATTAAAGACCCGTCGCATTGATGAGCCATTGAGGAGTCTGACTTGAATGGTGATGCCACTGCGATTGGGGTGGGCTTCAGAGCCGACAATCTCAGAGTCTTGAGATGAATGCCGTGCGTCAGCCTTCAACAAGGCTTTTTGTCGTTCTTGGCGAGCTCGCCGCTCTTCTTTGTCAGCTTCTACCAAGCGTCTCACGCGCTCCTTCTCGACTTGCGCCTCCAGTTTCCTCTTCTTCTCCTCTTGAGCATGCTTGCGCTGAGCCGTGACCGACCCGTCTGCTTCGGTGGCTGTCGCTCGCTGACGCGCTCGCTCCGCTTGTTCACGTTTCTCTGCCTCGTCGCGAGCCTTCTTCTCGGCATCGAGGCGCTGTTTTCGCTCTGCTAGAAGCGCCTGAATGCGTGCTTGACGGTCCGTCGCAGCGGGTTGTGAGGGGTTCAAGCCATGCCGGTCAGCTTCAGAAGCTGCTGCCGGTATACTGTCTGCACTTATCCCTTCGGTGTCGGGCACAGGGACTCGTGCTTGCTGCTGACCTTGACGTCGCACAGCACCCAGTAGACGGATAGTGAAATCATTCTTGGATATCCCACCATTCAATTGAGCCTCGACCTTGCCCTGGTAAATGACCACCAAGGCTGGCAAATTGGATATGGGGGTAAAGGCAGACAGATAGGAGGCTTCCTGGGAACCTGATTCGATACGTAGTGTGACAGCATTGCTCGCGAGGGTCGATGGAATCTACGATAGTGAGCGAAAATAGACGTGTGAGCATAGGAAACACTTGCGTTTTGGTCAGGAAGGAAGTGGGCCTCCCACTGCTTTGACTCGTCACTGTCGTCTGCGCATGTATTAGAATATTGCCCAAAAACATGAAGTGCGACGTTTAAGCTGGTGCCCGACGTACCCTTGAGGAAGCAGACCACGCATTTGTTCTCTTGCATGGCCGTGGCTATACCACTTGCGATGTCTCCATCGTAGAACATGTCGGCGCGATTCGTGAGGCAAAGAGCGTGGCTGTGGAACTGCAACAGAAGCACCTCAGATCAAGGAGTGATACAAGCCGATGTCGAGTGCGAAGGTCCAAGTAGCTAGGGTTGGCGAGGCTGGGGATCTTCACATGCTGGCGTTACGTCGTGGGGAACCTTTGTCGGGGTGAGGTCAACTGCGCGCCCACAGACAACAGCGGGCTGAGCGGACACGGCGGACTAGCGTTGGCAGCCCTCCTGGACAATGGATTGCGCCCCAGCCCTACAGTGCCGTGTGTGCCTACCTCCATGTTGCTCCGTCACCTCCACTCAACGTCAACCTCTCCCGCATCAGAGCTCCGCTTGGACAGATATGAAGATTTCACCTCATCTCTTGTCTCACTTGCGCTGGCTTGCATTTTCAAAGAAATCCTTCGAGCCATCCAGCTCTCTTCGATGCCGCCAGCGCCCTTGCACATATCCCCTGCGAACTTCGCTGCTTCAAAAGCGCCACCGACATGAAACGCAGAATCTCGCCGACATCGTCAACAACCCTCCCCAGCTAGTGTCCACCAGGCGCAAGCATGGCCCAGGGCTCATTGTGCTCGCCATAATACCAATCACAGCCTTCGCGCTTGGGACGTGGCAGGTTCAGCGGCTTGGATGGAAAAGCTCTCTTATAGCCAAATTCGAGGATAGACTCGTTGCGCCCCCGCTCCCTCTGCCACCTCAAATCGATCCGAAAGCATTGCCTGATTTTGACTATCGTCGAGTCTATGCCACAGGCACCTTTAGACATGACCAGGAGATCTTGGTAGGACCGCGGACACACGATGGGCAGGATGGTTACCATGTCGTCACACCCCTTGAGCGGAGGAACGGGAGCAAGATCTTGGTTGCGCGCGGCTGGATAGCTAAGGAGTTCCGTCAACAGTCACTCAGAGGGAAAGCCTCTCTTCCTAAAGGAGAGGTGACGGTGGCAGGTCTGCTGAGGGAACCTTTTATGAAAAACATGTTTACACCTGCAAATGTCCCAGAGAAGAGTCAATGGTATTTTCCAGACGTCGCTGCCATGGCAAACGCTACGGGTAGTACGGCTGTCTGGATCGAGGAGACAATGTGTGAGTCCATCAGCCCTTCATGCTACAGGATGTCACATCTAATGCGACATAGTGCCTGATTTGATCGAGAGTATGGACCGACAAGCTTCTGGCAGACCTATTGGACGACCGGCGGAGGTGAATCTTCGGAACAATCACACGCAATACATCTTTACCTGGTACTCACTTGCCATCGCCACAAGCGTTATGTTCTACATGGTCGTCAAAAGGCCTGCCACAGGAGTTGGAGCTCGCGTTCGAAAAAACATCGAATGGTGAAGGTGCGAAGTCAATTGATTTTTCCTGTTTTGCCAATGCAGCCACCAGACTCCTTGTATACTCGATTGTAGATGCATGGAGCGAGCTTTCGCAAGCTCTTTCAGTTCTGGCGAAACGCAGCATCCAGCTAGATTCAATCAAATTGCATTTTTGCAATCGAATACCCGGATTGCGATGCGTACTTGTCTGGGCCAGCTGCGGTACGATCCTTGTAGACTGATTGCTAGAGATGATTCGACAGCCGAATGCTTTGTATGTCATGTGCCAGCAAGGACCATGATCAATGCACAGATTCATGAAGAACACAGCAAGCATGGGTGGTAATAGCTTTAGTCAGTGGTCACGGCGCAAATATCAGCCTTTTGTAACCTTGAAGTTGTCTCTGGAAGGCCTCAATCAAAGGATCGCATTAGTTTGGATGCATCTCTAGGTAGGTAGGTAGGTAGGTAGGTGGGTGGCAATTATACCTTGGTGCCTGCGATGTCGTGACTTCCCACAGTATACCTACCAACTCGTGCTACCTACTGCCTGTACCTCTAGGAACGGAATCTAGTGAGGCTGAGAATCGTCTCGGACACGCCACGGGCGCCAAAGCGACTAGCGCCATAGCGACTTTGTGATCTGCAGATGGCAAAGAATCTTTTCTGGTATATTCTACCCATGTGGTTGGCACAGCGAAAGCGGCCACAACATTTGACATTTGCACTCTTTGTCAGCTACACAAATCAGACAGCGCCGTCAACAGCCACACGTCGGCGATGAGTGCAGAGCGAGACTCTCGAAAACGCAAGGCCTTAGAAGCCAGGACCGACTCTCGCTTATTGCGAAAAAGACAAAGGCCTGACCAAAGCTCCGATCTGGCTTGCAAGGAAGCCGTGAATCCTGATATTGGCCACATGGACGCCGGCATGTTGGCAGATCTCTTTGGCCGACAGACAAAACGATTCGAGTCAAAGCTGAGCGCGGTAGAACTGGAAGACCGTCGCGTACCAGGTAAGTCAGTTGGGGCGACACTTGAATCCCTCAAAAAATGGCTCTGATAGAAGAAGTGCACTTCATCACGACCTTTTGGAATGGACGGCTAATCACAGCAACGTAGTCAGCGCGTTCATTGATACGACGGCATGGGAAGGCCATCGAAGTTTAGCAGCCTTGCCTGCCTTCCTGCAGGAGGCGACTAAACGTACGCAGAAGCAGCTCAGTGATGCATCGACAGACAATGGAAGTCCGCACACATTGATCATCACTGCTTCTGGTATACGTGCAGCCGACGTCACTCGGGCCGTACGTGTCTACCAATCAAAGAACATTCAAGTGATCAAATTATTCGCCAAGCACATCAAGCTAAAAGAGGCAATTGAATCGACTCGGACGACGAGGTGAGTAATTCTGCCATGATGACGCGACCAGACAAACGTGAATGGCCGGCTGACAACAGGGGTCTCGGCCAGAACGAACATCGGCGTCGGTACCAGCCAGCGGGTATACGACCTGATCGAGCAGGGTAGAGTAGCTTTTGCGCGTGTAGGAAGATGCTACTAGCTAATTGAACGACAGACGCACTTTCCATCTCGCAGCTGGACCACATCATCATTGACGCGTCTAACGTAAACGAGAAGCAGCAGGGCATTCTCGACATGCCGGAGACAGAGTCAGCGCTATCCAGGCTTCTTGCGCATGAGAAGATAAAAAAGCGTGTGGCGGAGGGACAGGTCAAGATTGTGGTCTATTGATAAGTTGACGAGAGCGGATCACGGGATGTGTGCTATTGGTATCCCGCTCTTCACCACGCATTGCGGCGGCATGGCCTGACAAGCATAGGCCAGACATGGCGAGCGAAGAAGGCGGGACCACGGCGCAGCCAATGTGGCATCGGGGCAGGGATGCGCTTACAGGCGTGGCAGAGGTGGCAGGACGCGCTGCGTGCTGTGCAGCGTCAGACGACGACGAGGCGACAGGGGAGCGCAGGATGGGTGCCCATGTTTGCAGAACGGTGCGACGGCCGCGTCTCTTCGAAGTTGTTGTGCGCGAGGAGGAGGATTACGCGGAGGGCGAGCTTTTGTGGCCGCAATGCGACGCAAGCCAGGATATGCCGGCGCAGGAGATGAGGTTGCCCCTGCTGACTTTCCTGAAGTGGCGGCGGCGCGCCCACCGCACGACACCCTGGCCCTGGCGCGTGGACACGCAAGTCTTTACCTTCCCTGCCGGCCCTTAATGCAGCTGTGATTTTCCCTTAGCCTCTTATTTCCCAGCCCTTAGCGGCGTTTCCGAATCATTCAATCGAGTTGCCCCCAATCTTTCACGCGCCGCGGCCTCGTTTCCCTCAACAGCCCTCTTCAAGCCGGTAACATCTTCGACTCCGTCTTCTTCAAGACTGCCGCTTCTTTCCTTCTCCCCTCTCGCCCGCCAGCTGCGCCAACCTCCCCCACCTCCATCTCTTCACCTCCCTCCTCGCTGTCGAAAGGCGTCCACTCGCTCAGCTCTCCACTCTACCCATCGCCAGCATGCGTTTCCTCATCGCCAGTGTCGCTCTCGCGGCCGTCGCCTCAGCTGCTTCCCCGTACAAGTCGTCGGCTCCCTGTGAGTTGCTGCCCAGAGCTGTCAACTGCACAACTGCTCACCGCTTCACCTAGCTTGCGTTGCCAAATGCTGGGAGTACACTAAATATGTCACTCTCTGCCAACCTGACGAGGGCTCACAATGTCTCTGCGACGATTCCGAGTATCAGAGCGTGCGTCATATCATTCCCGACCTCTCTTGCTGCTCAAAGTTAACATAGCTTGCAGAACGTCTATCAATGCCTCTACTCACAGTGCCAGACTGCTCTACTTCCCAACGCACTCCACCACACTCTCGCTATCTGCGCTACGCCTAATAGAAACGTCGAAAACAGCCACAAGCCCGCCCTGCTACGTCAAGAAGTTCTGAAAAACATCAAGCGTGACGCTCCTGACGCTCCTCCTTCTGGTGCCGAGCTCCAGTCTGTCTCCGCTCCCCTGCCTCAACCTTCTGGAGCTCGCGGCAAGTCAGGTTCCGTGTCAGGCTCCGCCCAGCGCACCTGGCAAACTCGTGGTTCCGCCATTTACTCGAATCCGCCAGCAACCGCCACCGTAGGCCGTGCCCTCCCCACTCCTGGGCCCGAAGGTCCTGCTGGCCCTGTTGGGGGTCCAACGCCTCCACCCGCTGTCACCACACCTGCCGTTGGAGCTCCGGCCGCAACTCCTGGCAAATCTTCACCTTTAAGCGGCGCTGCGGCAGTCCCCACTGGAAACGCGGCCATTCTGGCTGTCGCTGGTGGTCTGGCCCTGGCTGTTCTTGCGTAAGCGGACAGTCTCTTGTTGCTGGCTTCGGCTATCGATACATTGTTAATAACCTTCTCTCGTCCTGTAATAATTCAGAGAGGTCTAGATGGGGATGACGAAAAGCCGCTGAGGCTTGTGCATTAGTACGTGTCCTTCAATGGGCGTGCATCGATTCAATCAAGCACTGGGTTTCTGTAAGATCAAGTGGCGCTTCAGATTTCAATGTCATCGGCACCTTACGACATCAACAACGAGACAGTCATCACATGCACTTGCTTTTCACACTCAGCGATTCGAACTCTCCGAAGCCTCTCCCTGCATACACTTTAATGCGAGCATAATATTCAATTTACAGCGGCAGCAGACTCGGTTTACGAGCAGTCCACTCGTTGGTCTGTCAACGATGGGCCGGGGCTCGAGCAATGCCAGCCAAGCAGATGTGAAGTCGGAGGTTCGATCTGAGGCTGCATCAGCGAAAATCGTGCGAGTTGAAACGGCTCTCAGATCCGGGCAAGGCCACGCAAAGGCGTCTAATCGAGCAGAAGATGCAATGCTCGTGCATACTGGATTCTTGGAGGCCTCTGCGAAAATTGTCATGAGGCGTTCAAAGGTTGCTGGAGCTAGAGTAAAACAGAAAGGTGCGAGACATCTGGATCCAAGGAGAGGCGGTAGAAGTCAATGAATGAAACGCGCCCTCACCCATGCTGAAGTTTGCCGCGCCTCGTCGGCCCTTGCAGAGGCCGGACGCGCGATGCTGCTTGAATGGTCTCTATGTCGAGATGGCAGGACTTTGATGTTATGGGTGCATCAAGGCATCGCCTCACGTCCCTATCGAGCATCTTGTCTACGAGGGCAGCCTCGTCTCGTACCTACACGGTTGGACCCAATCACGAATGGATCGGAGGCTCTAAATATCACGAGTTGCACGCTCCATAATGGGCCAGCTGCAGGACTGTCAGGTCAACAAGCATCGAGTCCGAGTGTGTAGGTAATTAGGTCACTTGGACGTCCCTGCCGGCGCTCGACGGCATCTGCAATCTCGCATGTGACTCACGTTTCTCGAAATTTACAAGCAAATGCCCAAAGTGCACGATTCTGCAGAGCATGCCTGCAATGGGCTGATCCACATTCAAGGTTGCCTTTGGTGCCCTGAACATTAGTTGTTCCTGAACTTTGATTCTCTCGCGCACGCAAGGTCTGATCCTCGCGCAAGCGCGGTCTAATCTTACCGCAGTATACGGCCTCTCAAGCGTCGTATGGTGCTTGCCACCAAGCCTTGGATTAGGGCGCTTACGCAGACTCGGCTTCTCGAGCGCCGCTTGTTGACGCACGATTCGAACAGTCAGCCGCGTTGGGGTCCTTCGCAAGCTACGGTCCAATCTGATGGCACTGCCCGTATCCACAGCTGCGCAAATTCGGACAGCAAGCAGTAAGGCCTGCTCTGTTCGTTGGCCATGGTAAGACGCAATAGCAACGCACTCGCACACGCAAACAAGCACACAAGCACATCCCTGACCCTGATCGAGGCTGAGGTGTGCACCGGCATAAGGGCAACTCTGCGTGCCGACCGTCGTGTCATTGCCCAAGTTAAGAATTCTTGCAATCCGTCTGCCCAGAATAGTAAGCCAAATTTCTGACGCATTCATCTTACGCCAGATGGGACCTCCGGGACCCACCACTGATGGCGAGAGTACATGCCATCTCGCAGCTACAAGTGGTGAGTCGGCGCTTGCTACGAGAATACTTGCAGTCTGCCCAAACTCTCCCTATTTTATATTCCTCTATCTACCTAGGTAGGTATCTACTTACCTACATTGCTGCCAGCGTGGCTTTTTTACGCAGCCTCACGAGTGATGGACGTGATTTGGACTGAAATCTGCTGTCCAGCTGCATATGCCGAAGTGACGAGCATTTCCCACTTCCATAAACAGAACAGATGAAGGAAAAATTATTTTTCCCTACGCCAACGTTGAATTTGGCCACGATTCGGTCCGCCCATCGTGGAGTGCAGTGTCCGTCGCGAGTAAAAGTCTGCCATGATCAACCGGAGCCACAATTTACTGTCCATCTTAGGTATGTTCCTACCTACACCTCCGATCAGGGGACCGTGCTGTGAGGATCTGGTTGGTAGGTTGGTCGGTCGGCCGAATGTTGAAGATCTTGATCGGCTTCTGACGCTGGGGGACCCTGTCATTGCTGCGCAACGCGACGAGGACATGTGTCTACTGCACCTGCCCTTGCTTAGGTGCGATACTGTACAGTACTTTGCAACTTCGTATAGCACAGTACTTGGTCAGACCGAAGGTCGGCGACCCTAAAGGGGTAAGCGGTTTGGAAGCTTGTTTCAATTCGGTACATATACTACGACACAGGTCCCGGATAGCCCCTATAGAAGTTTTTATACCGATAGGGTACTAGGATTCGAACACCTAGTACCTATTAGTTATAGAACGTAGGGAAATAGAATTATATAATATTATAGAATAAGTATATACTTTCTATTTTAAGAACCCCTTTATTTTACTTACTTTATATATAGGTTTCTACTATTTCGATCTTATTATTAAGAATAATTATTTTAAGAATAAATTATATATAATAGAATTTTCTCTTTCTAATAGTTCTAAGATAATTTAGTTTAGACTTAAATCAAGTAAGATTACTTATATTAAAAATAAATTTACTTTATTATTAATAATTTATTCTATCGATATTCCTTATAGTTACTATAAGTAAGAACTTATTATATCCTATTATAAATAACTCTATAATAGAGATCACTATACTTGTTATCCCTTAATAGCTTTATTCCTATCTTTAGTATAAGTATAAACCTAACTAATTTATTAATTAAAGATTCTAGTAATAAATAACTCTAATAGTTACCTACTCCTCTAATATTAAATATAAAGCCTATTATATAATTAAGATACTTTACTATTATATATATAATATATATAGTAAGATTTAAGACATTAGTAGTATTATACTAGTAATAATTTTATAAATCTATTATAGGCTATTAATACTATAGAGGCTATGTTAGTATGGTGATGTGGTCTACACATGCACGTACTATAAGTTGATTAGACGGATAGGTGACCTAGCTCGGCTGTTTCTTTTATTTAGTTAGTATTCTTTTTAGACGCTTATTATATACTTTTCCTTTATATTCTATACTAAACGAGGCCTATTAGAATATATAATACTTTAGGCTTATATATAGTTCGAGTATCTTCGGATATTCTTATAATTTAGTAATAGTTATACCCTTAATCTATTTATCTACTATACTTATATAATTCGTTATATTAAGTTACTACTACTACTACCTATAAGAGAACTATATATATTAAATCCTTACTATTACTATACTAATATATATTCTATATTTAATTCGCCCTATCTAACACTCCCTAGACATTCTGGTATTATTGGTGTGGTTTTGCCTCGCCCCGATAGGAGCAGGTGCGCCCACCACTCCTCCACATTAGTAGCTACTTTAATATATACTTTTAGTAATATAGATCTAAAAGGTTATAGACTAGATTTACTAAAGCTCTAAGTATAGGTATATAAATTAAAATTAAGTAATTAATATTCTAAATCTAAAGATCTTTATTTAGATATTTTATTACTATCTTAACTAAATTAGACTATAATAATATATTATAATACTATACTTATTAGTCTTATCTACTATATAGGTAAAGTATCTTAAGTTTATACTTATCTATTAGTTAAAAGGTTAGAAAGAGTAGTCTAGAATTATATTTTATAGCCTAAGATGTAGCCTAAAAATAGTAGACTTAATAAAGTACCTTTTAATTATTATTAGATAAATATTATCCTAATAAGTAATAATCTACTATATAACCTATAACTAGTTTACTATCTTTCGCCTAGGTCTACTAGTATCTACTTTATCGATAAGAAAGTATAGCTACCTTTTTATATAATACGCTTTTATATTCTTAATAATACCCTAATCTAGCGACTAGAATATAGATATAGTATTTAAGGGAAGCTAAATAATATACGTCTAGTATAGACTATAATACTTAGTATTAATCTTATTAAGTATAGCTTTATAGACTAGAAAGTTATCTATTAAAAGAATAACTTCTTATAATACTACTTAACTATTAAACTAGAGAAGCTACTCTTTATAAAGCTTTATTATTATCTATATATTACTATTATAGCGCTAGAGGTACCTAAATATATTTAGATTAATATATACTATACTTACTACTCTTAGAATCTTTACCTTTCTAATAATCTAAGAGTCTAGCTTATAGCTACTAATAGTATTATAATAGATTATAATAGTAATATAAGCCTTATTAGTCTTAATACTAGATAATCGTATTATTAAAAGCGTACTCTATAGTATGGCGTACTAGAAATAGTCTATCTTATCTAGATTATATACGTTCTTAGTAATATATTAGAAGATAATTTTATAGATAGTTACTATCTCGTATTTAACCTATTCGACTATAATAGACTTTATCTCTCTATACGAGATATATTTTTTAATATTATAGTATCTTTTAAATCTAGATAACTAGCTATTAGACTATCTCTTTAATAAGCCCCCCTATTAAGTAGAATACGCTATACTTCTATCTACTAAATCTACTCTATTAGCGCCTCCTTAACCTTAGAGAATTAAGACTAGAATATATATTACTAATTACTATAAATAAGTATCTATTAATTAAGAAAATAATACTTATTACTTAAAGAGTTACTTATAGTAGACTATAAGATCTTAATATAGAGTTCTTACTACGCCTACTTAATAATAGCCTTTTATAGTAGCTTAGGATTCGCCTAGGCGAATTATCGAATAGAATAGTATTAACGATACGTTAGTATAACTACTGTGGTGATGTGGCCTGCACATGCGCGAACCGCAGGTTGATTGGACGGACAGGTGACCTAATCCGGTTGTTTCTTTTATTTAGTTAGTATTCTTTTTAGACGCTCGTTATATACTTTTCCTATATATTCTATACTAAACGAGGCCTATTAGAATATACGATACTTTAGGCTTATATATAGTTCGAGTATCTTCGGATATTCTTATAATTTAGTAATAGTTATACCCTTAATCTATTTATCTACTATACTTATATAATTCGCTATATTAAGTTACCACCGCTACCTATAAGAGAACCGTATATATTAAGTCCTTACTATTACTATACTAATATATATCCCGTATTTAATTCGCCCTATCTAACACCCCCTAGACATTCTGGTATAAGTGGTGTGGTTTTGCCTCGCCCCGATAGGAGCAGGTGCGCCTACCGCTCCTCCACACTACTACTTTAGGAGCTATCTTATAGCCTATTAACTAGATCTTAGTAATACCTAAATATAAATATAAATATATAGAGTAAGCGGGATTTATTAAATTTATTAGGCTAACGAGGTTATATAGGGTACCTAGTACGAATATAGGCGGGAAATTACATAAAGCGGAATTTAGTTAGCGGGGTTTGACTGTATAGAGATCACATAATACACGGTTATTAGCCGTATAGTATATAATGTAGCCCTTTTAGGGCTAGTCCTTACTAACTAGGCGTATAGTGACTATACACATCTTACATATGGGAGTAGATATTAGGGTAATAAGTAATAATATATATATATAGAATTTAGACGTATAAGTAGGAGTTAAAGTTAAGTATACTAGGCCTAATTAGGTAATAGTAATAAGCGACTTATTATTTTCTATAATCCCTACCTAAAAAGTGACTTCTAAAGGGGCTGTCCGGGACCTATACTGTACCTGCTATACCTACTGTACATACCTCAGGTAGGTATAGATAGCGTGCCAAGACATTCACAAGTCGACTTCGCCTCACGTAGGACCTGTGAATACCTACTTTGAATGTATCTTACTAGGCGTTTCCTGTCTGGAGCATAAGCTACTTAAGAAGACCCCAGACTATTGAGCGATGGGGCCCATAGACACTCGGCAGGGCGTAACGTAAAGGATGTCGGCAGAAAGCTTATAGCGACAACGAGCGAAGACAGTGCACACACGCCCATGCGAGGTATAAAGCTCCATTGCATTACACGAAAAGACTATACCAAAGAATGAGCAGTTCTCATGAAAGAAGAGAAAAAGAAGAGAAAAAGAAAAGAGGAAAAGGAAAACCCATTCTACTCTTGTTGAGCTCATCCTGCGGCTCGTGGTTCCCTGGTCATCGTAGGTATGCCGCATGCAAATTCCCCTCGTAGAATCGAGACGACCTAGTTGCCACGAGCACGAATACTAGTAGGATTATACACCTCCCATGCATGGCAGCCGTTCCCCGTAGCGTTGAATACAGGCTCGACAATACCGCTCGCTTTGCAGTCTGCATCCGGGTACTCGGTAGCATGGATACCGCGAGGACAGAAGCCGGTGATCTTGTAGGATAGGTAGCCGGCGGTGTCGACGCAGGTGTCGTCTGCATAGAGGCGCGCCTCAGTTGGAGATGCAGCTTGGCATGCTGCGTCCTGGTAGAGTTGTAGCGTGCAGGTGACGACGGGTCCGGGACCAAAGGTGAGCTTTGAGCCGGACTGAGGTGCTGCGAGGACAAGTGCAGTGTTTAGGAGAGACGCGAGGATCAAAATCGAGTGCATTTTGGTATTCGGCTGTTGGAACGTACAGGGTGAATTGTAGTGATGTGTTGGAGTTCGGTTGTAGGTAGTAGCTGACGTCTCTCAAAGGATGCGATACTGAAACTGATGCAGGAGCAGTCTCCTGAACCCTTTATACAGCGAGTGACGCTCTCCTGTACCTTGACATATTCAAGCTTTGCCCGCACAGTAGCGTCTGTCCGCATCGACCTGCTACGGGTAATTCGCATGCAAGCGGTCTTTTGCTCTTGGGTGGCTTGCTGATGGAGGCACGGAAAGGGGCTAGCGTTTGTCAGAATGAAGCCCAAACCATCAACCCGTTCCGACCTGTCAAGCAGACTCCAGGCAGCGATGCAGTGAATCGCATCCAACCGAGCCATCTCTGTACTTTTGCCGTCACCAAGCCTTCCACTTGCTCGTCGTAACCCGCGAGCGCAGACTCGACCAGAGGGGCCAGGGGCTGACAGCTTACGTCAGCTTGGAGACTGGCCTCGTGGCCAGACTACACTGCCAAAGTCCCTAATGGCCTAGGCGACTGCTTGTCATGACCTTCCAGGTCTAGAGGCCGTACGACGAATGAATAATGACGATCCTGCCTGTGCATCTGTCTGAACACCCTTCTCAGGCATACATGCTCAGCGAGCTCCGCAGAGTGCCTGGGCCGGCACCCGCTCTTCCAGACCAGTTGGGCAACGAGGCCCCCTCCTTCTTTCTGGACGCGTGGTAGGCTGTCTAAAGCAGATGACGCACAACGGGGCCGGCTCACGCGAGAGCCCATCCCAAATAGCAAGCCCCAGCAACCAAGCCTATCAGACTCTGGAGCGGCAGACGCACGGATGACGCAACGCTACTACCCGGGCTCTGCTGGGCCTGTGGGGATGAGGTGGGCAAGCGCAAGTTGTTGGCCGTCGAGGTCGAATACTTTTCACATCCAACGACAGTACCGTCGCCGGCCAGGACGTCGGCATACGCGGCACACTCATCAGCAGACAAGGACGTCGTTGCTGTTGCGGATCTGACCGAAATGGTCAACGTCCCCGAGGTGGCCAGACTGGTCGTCGTCCGCATTGAAGACGAAGCTGCCGTTGTGCTGCGCGTGGCGATGCTGGTCGACGTACCGTTGCGGGACGGGCTTGCATCGCCTAGACGTCCGTTTCCTGTCCCACTTCCTAGAGACTGGCCGTTGGAAGGAGCATTCTGCGCATTCTGGGCAGCGTTGTTGGCATTGGCGTTGTTTGCCGGATTCGTGCCTCTCGAGCCAGAGTTGCTGGATGGATTCTCGCCTGGATCTTCCACGCCGGCGAGGGTGTTACCATTGTCTTGCGTGCCCTCAACTCCGGGCCCCGTGTCGGTGAAGCCGCTCGGTATCACTGTGTCTGGCTGCGTGCTCGGTTCGTTGCTGACGGATGGTCGACCTATACGGCCACCGCTGCTCGCTGCGCCTGCCGAGCCGCCCGGAATCCCCGCTGCAAAAGCCTCGCGCTTATCAAGCAAGCTGAAGGGGAGGATCAAGGGCTGATTATGTGCGATTCGAGCTGCGGACAGGGAGAAGAGAACAACGAGAAGCAGTTGGTAGAGATGCATGTTGACGGTCCTGCAATGTCTGTTTGCTCGCGCAAACTTGACAAGAGCATGCCAAGGGACTCGGCCATCTATTATACGCTACACACGCACGACACGGCAAGTAGATCGGCGCCAAACGTGGCCGCCACGAGACGTTCTACAGGAACACCGGCGCCTCGCTTGAGCGGCTTCTTGTCGTATCGGTGCTTGTTCCAGCTATTTTGGGGGCCTGGCACTTCAAATTTGCTGGCCGTCTGCGGTAGTCGGCCCCTTCAATGGGACGGCCACGACTAGCGTCTTCACTACTCACAATGGTGTCTTGGACTGGCCTCTTGCCGAAACCTTGGTTGGCTCGTGTACTGTATGTACCAGGCCCTGAAGAGTGCTGGCGAGCGCCTCCGCTCCAGGCATTTCATCACAAGCAATCTCTCTGCCTGCCACGAACACCTGCAGGTAGCCGGGCGACGCTTGTGTACCTGCTCAAATTGCTACAGCTCCGAGCAACATGCGCCTTATTAATATCCAAAAGGCCCTCTCCACGGCCACATACGTGGTTCCCGAGGACGACTGCCCCATTGAAGAATACTACGTTGAAGCAGACGTCCCTCGCTATGCCGCCCTCTCGCACCGCTGGCTACCCCAGGAACTGCTTCTCAAGCACATTGAGACAAAGCCAGTGTCCACCTATCTCCATATCCAAAAGTTCAGACAGAGCGCGGCCAAGATCCTGGAAGCCTGCAGAGTAGCCCGGACCTTTGTGCCGCACGTCACACATATCTGGATCGATGCCTGCTGTATCGACAAGACCAACGCCGTCGAGCTGGATGAATCTATCCGCAGCATGTTCAATTGGTACAACCGAGCTGAGACCTGTCTCGTCTACTTTGCCGACGTCGACGCCCTGCCCGGGCTTTCCAGGAGCGTCTGGTTCCAGCGTGGTTGGACCCTGCAAGAACTTCTTGCGCCGCCCGAATGTATTTGCTTCAATGCGCAGTGGAATTTTCTGGGCACCCGTCAGCAACTCGCGCCTGTGATAAGCAAAGCCACCGGCATCGACCAAGAACATCTGATCCACTTTGCCGCCCTTTCGACTCGGATATGCGCCGCGACAAAGTTGAGCTGGGCCGCGCTACGAAAGACGACAAGGCCAGAAGACATGGCATACAGTCTTGTTGGTCTCCTCGGCGTCACGTCCATGACCGTTCGCTACGGCGAAGGCCTGGAGCAAGCCATCCAGCGTCTGCAGGAAGAGATCATCCGCACCAGCCGCGATGAATCCATCTTCGCCTGGCACACTTCAACTCCTCACGTGGGCGGTCTTATCGCCCCGTCATTAGACTGCTTCATTGACGCTGGTAGTATCCAGCTCCGTCCAGCAGAGTACCTTTATCGCGGGCCCTACGATATCACGAATGGTGCCGTCCGCTTCCCTGTTTCGTCGTCGCTAGTCGGCGGTCCCAAGATCGATGCCCAGTATCAGGCACGGAAACGAAAGAATGGAGCTTCAGGCATCATGGTTCCACTGTATTGCTGGAAGTTTGATGGACAGAGGTGGTGGGCCATAAACATTCGCATTGCACTCGTGAATGAACGGTGGAGAAGGGTCAATTGTGAACAGCATTTCCTGACGGAACGAGCGGACTGGCCTACAGAGGGCGGAACCGGGCATAAGATCTCAACGCCCCTCGTTGTCGCAAATAGTCAATGACGGAAGTGAATCATATCGACAGGACGAGTCGCGAAAACGTACAAAGTACTGACACCGAAACGACGTCTTTCTTGACGCAGCTCAGACGTGTCGGGGCGTCCCATTACAGGAAGTTGGATGTCGGAGTGCTCGACAACAGGGCGAAAGAAATCCATACCGGGTCCGAGCGACTACGCCAGGCTCGTCTATCGGACTATCCTCAAGTGTAGTCAGAAGTACGTCACGGGCTGCGCATGGCGAACGCGAAGATTCAGGAAGCATCGACCCTGCGCATAGCTGTTGGTCAAGACGAAAGAGACAAAATCGGCCATATGAGATGTAGACATAGATGCATGAAACATAATTTTAGAGATGGCCGCCATGCGCAACACTCAAGTACCACGCGCTTGATACCTGGCTGCCGCAATTGTGCATGCGATTCCCACTGACCGTAGAGCCATCTGAGTAGGACGTGATGAGCCCGACGTTCTATTTCGCAAAGTGCAAGTCGTAACCGATCCATTTCCGACGATTCACGCCAGCAACATCGAGCCCAGGCGTACCGTACGTCAGGGGCGCGTAGAAGAGGAAGCCGAACAGAAGAGCAGCGACAACAACGGTGGATGCAATCCAGGCGCCAATGGTGGTGCTGCTGCTAAGGCGTTTGCGCGTACGGCCGCTAGAAGTATTAAATGCCTCCGTGGCAGCGGCTTGCTTGCTAGCGTCGCCGACCTCTTTGACATCAGGCTCGACGCTGAAGATGAACTCGATCAGAGCACCTGCAACCAGCGCAGAGGCTAGATGAGCAGGCAGGTAGTGATGAAGGAAAAGTTGACGTCCCATGGTGTAGAAGGGGAAGTAGTGAGCGGCCCACGTGAGGAAGAAAAAGCCAGTGCTGGAGTAGAGGCGATAGCGAGTACCTGTCAAAATGTTGGTCTTGTGCTGGGGGATAAGACTTGGTAGAAGCACTTACGGAAATCAAGAGCATCCACGCCACGTCGAAGAGACAGCTGATCCGCGCCAATGATACCTGCAAAGACAGCAAGTAGCGAGGAAGCTATCCACCAACCAATTGGGTTACCCAAAAAGTAAATTTGTTCGCGCGTACTCTCCTTCGTCCAGAATGAAACACCGCGCAGTAAGAAGGGCCATTGGACAGGGAACGACGCATATGGGTGAGACGAGGTCAGAGCATTGTTGTGAAAGAACATGGCGCGCTGCAGTTCAGCCCACTTGACCAAGAACGGTAGAGTCTTTGCCTTTTTCTCCTCTTTGACACGACGGGGTGAGTCCTCGGGTAGTTGCGGTAGGTCGTCTACGAACCAGGTGTTGCTGCTCTGCGCGACGTTCTTGTTTCCGTTGATCTCGGCTTGCTTGAAAGCCCAATCTGGGAGGGGCGTGGTGTGCGTCCACATGGCTACGCGCGAGGGGTAGTGGACCAGCTTGAAGTGGGACGCCTTTGTCCGGAGTTGCTGACCAGGCTTTCCTTGGTTGATCATAATTTCAAAGATTGTATCATTGAAACGTGGACCGTTTGTCTCCTCAAGCGAGACTGTGGTGAACTCCTGGTTGGTGGGGTAGTACGGAGAAGCAACATCATGCGACAAGAGATACGTATCAGTAACCAAGTGACGGAGCTTGACGAGGTCACCATTCTGAACAGGCTGTCCCAATAGGTCAGGCAGCTCCTTGGTGGGCACAATCTGCCATTCGTTGTTGGCGTCGACGTGAGGATAACCAGTCACTTGCTGGCCTTGGGATGAAATGCGACCATCGTCATAGCGCAAGGGATAGCGTTCAGTATGACTGTGAAGATACACTTTCGTTTCCTTGTGCTGGATGGAGATGGAGTCATAGTACTCGACACCTAGTGACTGTGCCGAGAGAGCGTTGTCGCTGAGAGTCTCTTGAAATTGGGGGGTCATGAACTCGTCACCCGGCCCAGAGCGGTTCAAGATTGCAAAATGAACTTGGAACCAGAAGAGGTAGACAATGAACGGAAATATGATCAGTCCAAAGCCACGTGCTGCAAAATGCTTCAGGAATTCAGTAATCTCCAGAGCGCCTCCCTTGCGGTTGATGTCAAGCAAATCCCACAGATCGAATGCGACCGGTATGCCGATGGACACAAATGTGAATAGACCGACGTACTTGATAGAGATGACGCAACTGAGCGAAAGGCCGGTTAGAAGCAGCCATTTCCACCATTTGCGGCCGAAGGCACTGTGTCGATGCTTGTAGAATTTTAAGTAGCACAAGACGCTCAGCGCCATGGAGAGGATCAGGCTGGCGTCTAGGAGGATCAGACGGGTTTGACCAATATGAGCGTTGTCGAAGAGGAGCACAGCAGCGCTGACGATGCACGCGGGTAGCGAGTATCCTGACTCCCACAGGATGCTGAAAACGACAGGGACCGTCAGGGCACCGAGGGTAGCCGGCATTGAACGGTATGCGACATAGGGAACCTTGTTGGAGATATAGGAGTCCCCAATGTTGTCGAATAGAAACTCGCCGTTGTAGCCTACTAGCCAGCCTGCGAAAGCAAAGAGAAGCTTGCCAAAGGGGGGATGTACGTCGAAGAAGTATGTGCGTTGGAGGTAGTGGGAAGCGAACTGCGATGGCTGATGAGCACATGTGCGATGTTGCGGAGCAGGAAAAAAGCTTACCTTTCCAAAGTGGACCTCATCGAAGACGACTTCGTTAGGATGGGAAATCTTCCAGAACCTCGTCGCGAAAGCCAGGGCGGTCAAGATGGTGATGGCGAGCTTGTAGTCCCACTGAGTGGAGGTAGCGTGCTTGCTTTGGGCGGCCAGCTTCTCTAGGCCTCTTGGATCGGCATCTTGGGCGTTGGGTGTGGTAGGGCTTGGCTTTTTAGACCCCCGTTGCTTGAGGCTGTTGGAAGGGGAGGACATCCTGGTCGGGTACCAGTCACTCAGGGCGAGCTGGGACAGGGAGTAGCTGAGTAGACACGGAGGCTGGACCCGGTTGTGGGCAGTGAGCGGAAGACGCAGTAGATGGGCGCCCACCGCTGTGCCCGACGCAGTACTTGAAGTTGGACTGATACGGACGGGAAGGAAAGGCAGACAGGGGAAGAAAAAGGAGCGGTGGTTGTGCAGGGGTGGAGTTTGGTGGAAGGGTGGCAGAAGTGAATTGAGTTCCGTTACTTCGCCCACAGGAGGAGGAGGAGGAAGTGCCACGTAACTTTGTTGGAAACTTCCACTTTGCTCACGTCAGGGGGTCCATTGACCTGCCCGTTCAAGCATGTGACCAGACACATGTGTCGCCTTTCCCCCACCACTCATCAATCAACGCTGAGCATTGGGGCTGAGTCACCCCAGAGAGTCATTTACCTCTGTTGCAATGCAATCGTAGTATCTTACACTGTAGCAACAAGCCCGCAAAGACACGCGTGCGCGATGTGGTGCAGCGACTACCGCGACGCCCTCGAGGACACCGACTGCAACCACCCCTCTCCTGCGTCTGGCGTGTGGGCTTCTGCCTCCTCATCCTCCTCAGAAGCGGACGTAGGTGAGCGCTCTCTGCACCCAAGGCAAGCTGTGATAGTGCGCAATCTTGGCCGTCTCCGCCGGGTCCTCTTCGCGTCTGCCCGTCTTCAGATCCATCTCCTTGAGGCTCTGGAATTTACACGTTCGCCAGTTTACAATCTTCCACCCTGCCCAAGACACCAGGAAAACAGGGATCTGATCATAGTCAGTCAGGTTCACGAGCTCATAGGATTCTGCAGAGCTTGCGGGACTCACACTGAGGAAGTTTTGGAAGAAGTTCTCTGCTGAAGGAGAGGCGCCAATCGGCTTGATCGATATGACGAATTGACAGACAATCATGAAAACGATGAGCACAAGACCCAGAATCGAGAACCATGGCCAGAGCGGAGACTTGAAAGCGTACGCCCTCTCGAGCGTATCGTCGTTCTGAGCCTTGAGCGCAGCACGGAATCTCCAGTTGCAGACAATGATGACTAGCCACGCCACGAGGAAGGCGAGCCCGGAAATGGCTGAGAACCACGAGAAGACTGTGCGTCCGCTTGAGCTGCAGTTTAGGTATGCCAGGACGATGCAAATGGCACCTGTAAATAGCAGCGCAGTCCATGGCCGCCCATGCTTGTCGGTCTTGACGAAGATCTTCGCGGCGAATCCGTCTTCTGCCATGGCTTGCAGTGTGCGAGAGGCAATGTAGACACTACTACTGCCGACGCTACAGACGCAGATCATGAGAATCGCATTCAGAAGGTCTGGCAGCACACGAATGCCTGCCTCCTGGATGGCGATGACGAATGGCGATGACCCGGCGTTATTGCTCCCGAGCAGGTTCTCATTGTCGTAGCGCACCACAAACGAGAGAAATAGCATGGAGAAGACATAGAAGATGACGATGCGCCACATCAATGTGCGGATTCCGCGGGGCAAGTTCCAGCGCGGTTGCTCTGCCTCTCCAGCGACGACGCCTACCATTTCCACTCCTCCAGAGGCAAAGGCAGCGTTTGCAAAGACGGAAGCAAAGCCGAGATAGCCATTGTAAAGGCCATTTGTCAGACCGGGAGCTTCCCAGTACTCTCCGCCGTGCTGGTGGCCCGTAGGCCCGGCACCGCCCATGATTGCCCAAGTGACAATGATAAAAGCAAGCACCGACACCACTTTGAGGGCCGAAACGAAGAACTCGACTTCGCCAAAGACGCGAACGGGGCTGAAGTGAATGGCGAGGTTGACGAGGATGAAAATGGAGATCCACAGGGGGGTGTATTTGTCGTCGTGATTCCAGAACTGTATCAAGATGCGGAATGCTGAAGCCTCGGCGCCAAAGACGGACACCCACGCAAGCCTATCGAGATGGATCAGTCGCGAGTCAGCCGTGGCTCATGGGCTCGTCAAGCATACCAGTATTGCCAGCCCACAGCAAAGCCGAGGGAGGGGTCAAGGAAGCGGGTGGCATATCGCGTGAAGGCTCCTGAGACGGGAATGACGACGGACATCTCGCCCAGACAGTAGACCATTGAGCTCAAGGCGATGGCGATCAGGACGAAACCCATGACCAGAGCTAATGGACCACCAGTGTGTAACGACTTTCCGCTGCCGATAAAAAGACCAGTGCCTGGACATTCAATTAGCTTGCGAGAGGCAACGGTCAGTCACGAAGATGCTTACCAATAGACGAGCCAATGGCTATCATCTGCACATGGCGGGCCTTGAGCTTCCTCTGCAGGCCGGAGGTGGTGTACTCTGCATCGGCAGCCTCCACGACGACTCCATGATCAGACTGCGCAAACGCTGCCGTGGTCGTTTCCGACTGCTTTTTCTCTTCGAGGCCCATGGTGCTATGTCGACAAGCCCTGCCAAGCGCGAGGCGAGCTGTGTGCGGGGGGCGGGGGCTTAAAGGCTGAGGATGGGATATCGTGGAGCCGGAAAGCTTGGTCGGCGATATCAGTGAATCCCTGATGCAGTGTGTCTGTGCGCAATCCTGACGGCGCAAGCAAGGCGGAACGTCCGGACAGCAGAGACACGGCAGATGAGGATGCGGAGCGCATTAAGTAGTGTACGGGCGGCCTGCGATGCGTATGGGGCTTTGTTGGGGCTGCTTGCCAGTCTACCCCCCGAAGCCAGAGGGCACCGCGGCAGCAGTAACCTCAGCGTTGCAGCGACGCGGCCCCTACACTTGAACGGGCACAACAGCCAGCAGATCAGCGCTACCTATCTTGTCATCTTGTCGTGCTTGCAAATTTTCGATGGCTTCTAGCGCGCTTCTCTGCACGATAAGGGTACGGCCAGCAGCGGACCCTGCACGCTTCTCTCCCTTGTCGACCTCCACTGTAGCAAATGAACATGGTTCGCTTTCGCGTGCTATTATTGTCAGCACCTGTGACTGTGTGACATGGTCCTTTTTTCGACGTGGCTTGTTTGCGCTGCAGGCGGACTGCATGTGGTCCAGCGCAGTGTGGACGTCCTCGATGCGGGCGCCGGAAGACTACTCTCCGTGATATCATCCTTGCGTATGTGTTATCAAAGACGGCTCGGCGGACAGACTGTCAAGGACGACGCGCCTTTGCCTATCGTGCATTGCAGCATTGCAGATGGAAAATCTACGGCTATGCCATTGCGCTTCCTGGGCATCTCTTGGCCAGGTCGCCTGTGCGGACTCGGTGCCGTGGGTACGGACAATATGTCGACCGGACAGGCGCTGTCTGGCCGACTCCAATGAACGCACCGCTGTCAAGACCAGGCCCAATGTACATAGATATCAACAAGGCTACAGTCAGAGTCAGCGCCACTGTTGATTGGTGAAGGCCTTCTGCGATGCTTTGTTGTCATCATGTTCTTCGTATGCAGCCCACGACGCGCATCTACTGCTGCAATTTCTCCTCTTGTTGCGCGGTGTCCGCCGCTTCAATGACATCAGATATAGGTGCATATCTCTTCTCCACCGCTGCTCTCAGCTTTCTGATCACATCGGCCGGGTCCCTCGCACCAAATACTGCGGATCCCGCAACAATCACGTTTGCGCCCGCGTCTGCCGCTGCTCCCACGGTCTTCTCTGACAGACCTCCGTCCACCTCAATGTGGAGCTCGGGATACTTGTCGCGCAACGCTTTGACTTTGGGTAGCACGTGGGGCATGAATTTTTGACCACCGAAACCAGGTTCGACCGTCATGATCAAAACCATCTGTGCGGGTTGCGTCAGTATCATTGTCGCGGCAAGAGAGAGAGAGAGAGAGAGAGGCAGGACGGCTCCTCCATGGCCATGGATACTTACGTCTGGTCTCTCTATCTCATTTGGACTCTCAAGAATGTCCCATAATACGTCGACGTCTGTCTTCGGTTTGATGGCAATGCCAGCCGCCATACCAGACTCGTGAATGTATTTGATCATGTCCTTGGGATCGGTCTTCCTCGGACAGTCGTCTTGGGTGCCGGGCGTTTCTGCTGCTGTCGATCCCAAGGCTGCTTCATAGTGGAACGTGAAAAGATCGCAGCCAGCCTTCTTGAACTCCTTGACCCAGATGTGAGGCTATAACTAGGGGATCAGTGGTCGGCGCAGCCAGCGGTCCGCGTGCAGGGTAGACATACCTCTGCGACCATCATGTGGCAATCAAAGGTTCCTCGACCCATGGCTTCTTTCGGACGGTCAACGAAGCCTCTGATCCCAATCACAGCGGCTGAGCCAAAAGTCATGTTGGGTACAAAGTGACCGTCCATCTAGGTCTCGGTTAGCGTGGGTAGAAGACCTTGCTTGCCCGCTTCGTTGATTGCCATACAATATCGACATGGAGCCTGTAAGTGACCTTCAGCAATCTGCACGGCTAGGGTGTGGTGACTGCCAGTGTCAACGTACCAGTCCGCTCCCCGCTCCATAGTCATCTTACATTCCTACGGGCATGTAGCGTTAGTAAATGTGGCCAAGCTGGTCATACATGAAGGGCTCACTTGACCGAGATTCGAAAAGTCGGCCGCAAGGCTGAGAGAAAGTGAGCCATGAACATTCGTGGTCGCTCGGCAGTGCTGGCACATACAGCGACGGGTTGATGATGCTGAGGGGTGGAATTAGCGGGTCGAGTCTGCAAGGGACAGAGCCAGTCTGACTCACGCTTGAGGCATGGTGGAACGTGGCTATTCTGGTTCTGCGGACCAGCTGACGGACTGATACAGACGAGCAGCTCAGTTTTATCTGCCGGCTGGCATACGTGAGCTGCTGCTTCACCTTACTGTTTCAAAAGTGTGTCAGCAGGAATGGAAAGTGAGCCGACGGCACAGTGGTGCACTCAACAAAAGAGCCTCGCGGTGCGCAGTCTCTGTCACCTAAAAAGCAGCGTTCACACAACTGACCCTTTGAGCTCACAGTACGAGGGGCACTGGGGGTTGGAAGGGTGCCGTCCGACAATCGCATTGCCGGCTTACGTGTGTACTTCTGGGCACGTCAGGAGACAGCCCTTCTGAGATCGCCGACGTCCAGACTGAGGCCTTCGTGGCCGCACCGGACGACAGACTGCGGGACGCTAGCGGGCAGTCGGCCACTCGGCCCGAAGCGTTGACCGACGCACCGATCTCTCTACTCTCCACCTCCGGTGAGTGCTGCTTTTCTGCGCAGTTGCATGGACGGTTTGCACGCCGAATGCATGGCCAGAATCCTCACTATCATTTTGAGATTACGCTGATGCCTGTCGCTGCATGCCAAGTCTATTTCCCGCTTCTCTACGGGACCTCTATTCTGGTAGGCGCCCAGTTTATCTGCTTGCGGCTACGCTCCATGTGATTGGGCCTCTGCCCGGCGGCTACACCGAACCTCATATCAAACCACTGGCCCTCGACATCCCTCAACACTCCCTGCAATTGGCCTCTGGCAAATCGTCATCTTACGGCTACCACTATGCTGCCACCGCATGGCTCAGACCTGGCCCATTCGCCGTCCGTGCTCTCTAGCAGGGCGTCTACCTAGTCGTATATGATCCTTCACCGGCCGTGTGTCAGCAAGTCTTGCCTCGAGCTATCTTCCAATACTACTTGCTGCGTTTTGTGTTTGAAATTCTCGTTGATCGAGATTTCCCTTATCCTCTCCTTCCTCTTCGTCCCGGTGCCCTTCCTCTAAACCCCTCTCGCCATCCGTTGATCGGATCTTCGTTTGACTGTACACTTTCTCACTCTTTTCTATCCACACTTCGCCATTATGAGCACCCTCCCAGCAACCGCATATCAGCCTCCGCGGGTCGGTCGCCAAAATGCATCTAATTTGGTCACCAAGAAGAGACGGGCAGCCCCATTTCTGGTTCGACTGCCACAAACTTCAACCGAAGAGGTTGAAGATGACCACCCCACGCCAAAGTGTGCCGACTCAAGAAGAGGCAGCGTCTCGAGTTTCAACTCGCTCTACGATGTCTCCGACGACGACTCAGTCATGGTGCCCATCAGAATCTCCAACTCAATCAAGAAGAATCTTAATGTCAAGCCAAGATCCAGAGCCCCCCGTGTACCGTCATTGGTGATCCCTACATCACCTTCTGGCTGGCCGTCCATCCAGAAGCTCCGGGCTGCACAAGCTGCCCAAGTAGCTGCTGGCGGCAAGACAACACCCTTGTCTCCTCAAGCATTGCTGCAATTGGCTACACAGACCCTTCAGATTCCTAGCAAGAGCGCCACGCCATCATTGGCTGGAAGTTTGACTTCAGATGAATTGGCTAGCATGAGTCCGAACACTCCAGCTAGCTCTCGTCCCGACGAAGAGGAGCAATGGGATATGCCTTTACAGCTTCACCCACAGGCCTTGAACACCTTGCAGCAAATTTCTTATGACGATGCTGTCTCAGAAGAAGAGCACCCTATCGAGCTGGCATCTCAGCAGATGGGTGAAATGCAAGATCGTGGTCTCAACATCAACGTCGTCTTTGAGGGTAAGGATCTCTTCGAAGAGCCTTGCTCTGCTATTGAACCCATCTCTGCCATAAGCGTCCCATCCCCCGGTGGCTTCTTCGCATCGTTGGCATCGCCTGTTAAGCAATTATGGGGATCTTTGCAACCGGATGTGCCGTCCACCAGTACAGCCGAGCATTTCTACAGTGTCCCCTTTGATCGTGCTGAAAGCCGCATCGTTGAGCGCGTCATCACACTGCCTGCTCCCACTGCCTCAGGACCTCCGACTGCGCGACGCGATTCTCACGATATGCCACAAACACCCATAGTGGACGAGCTTGTGATACCTGCTGACCGCGTCTATGAGTATGACTCAAACTACGAGGCAAGTCTCGCGCAAACCGCATCCAACAATCTCTCTCGCACTTCGTTATGGCTGAATGCGCAATCTTCCTATCTTGCTGCATTCACCAATACAAATCCAACGACCTCTTCTCCAGATGAGATCAAGACACAATACGCAACCATCAAGGCTCGCACTACCCCCGGTCCACCTCCTCAGCGAACACCTCCAACAGCAAAGTGCTTGCCACCCCCGCCTCCACCTCCCAAGCATATAGCGGATCCTCTTTTTTACCACGCTTTCCAGCACTTCCTTCATAATACACCCACGGCCACAGCCTTCACTCAGCGCCATCTTCGCCTCGACGCTTTGACTACTCAACGTCGCTATCTTCACGCTCAGCATCTTCGCCAGCTCATGTCGGCATTCACTGTGCCACCTCCCCCACGTTCCATCCCTCAGTCCCAGGGAATGTCTGCATCTCTACCAGCCAACCCAGCCGATCCGGTTCTTGAGGCAAAACGCCTTGCATGTGCAGTCGCAGACCGGGAGCGTGCGGCTCAGTCTCAGATTCAGCTCAATCTCTGGACCTTGCAAGCGTCTCGTTTCCTCGCTCAAGGCCGACTTCTTCCATCAGTTGCAGACAAGGCTCTTTCAAACTGCGCTGCACCCAAAATTCTTGACCTTGCTGGTCAGCCAACAGCGGATTGGGCCTGGGCCGTCGCCTGGGAGTCACGGCACATCACAGTCACTACGGTGGTCGTCGCCGGTCCCTCCGAGGCCAAGCCATGGGAAAATCACCGGGGCCCCTCAAACCACCGCGTTGTTTGTGCTAGTGCACCGTGGTCTCTGCCCTTTGCCGATGGCGAATTCGACGTCGTCTCCGCAAGAACCCTGCACTCGCTTCTCCGCGTCCAGGGTAACGGTCCATTTGGCCACGCAGAAGGCGAAGACGAGTGGGCATTGACGCTCCGCGAGGTCTATAGAGTCCTGAAACCGGGCGGTGTCTTTTCCTACGAGACGCTGGATGCATCGATTCTGCCACTTCCACTGCCCGCGCAGCATGCTGGGGCACAGCAGGCGGAGAAGGAGGTTCCCGCTCCACTTGCGGCGCGTGCATCGAGTTTTTTATCATTGCTTACCACGCTGCGGTATGATCCTATTCCTTCTGTCAGTAACCTATCGCGTCTTGACGGTGCTGGCTTTAAAGGTGCAAAAGAGCAGGTAATTGTGAATATGGCGCTGTGCTCAAAGGCGGACGAGAGACAGGGTGTTGAAGCACTCACCGGCATGGTTGGGAGTGTAATGTGGGAGCGATGGATGGCGTCCACGCAGACTGAGGCTGGCGTTGGCAAAGCACGCGTGCTCGACGGTGTTGCCGGCGCATTAGAGAATGCCGGACGTGAAGGAGAGGGCAGATGGGGCTGGAGGGTCGGCAGAGGATGGTGCCGAAAGTAGCAATTGTAGAGCAAGCAATTTGAGCAAGCAACCTAGGCCAGCATCTACCTACCTACCTACCGACCTAGGTAGGTAGGTACCTTGGGTAATGATGAGAGATGTGAATGTGAAATTACTTCTGCACGACAGTCCAGCCGCCTTTGCGTGCGTACAGTGGTATCAATATATGTTACAGCATGAAATCTACGCCCGCTCGCTTCATTGCAGCACGTGCTTTCGCCTCGATCCGAGCCAAGGTCTATTCAAACAAGTGATGGCTCCCCCGAACGCCGCCAACATCGTACAGTATCATCAGCGTCGTTTGCCTGAGCATTACCATGCCGTGGCGAGAAAAGGAAAGGAAAAAATGCAGCAGGTCTAGTCCCCGCCAACATCGTAGAAGAAGTCGTCATCTACTCCTTCCCGTGATGGTACCACCACTTCTTTGCCATACTTTCTTCCCACCCCACCAATCCCACCCAAGACTTCTTCGTCGCGAACGTTGAGCAGCCGCAGCTTCAGACCATAGTCGGCGATGAATGATACACACTTCTCCGTTTCCTTGGTCGCGGGCGCCTCGTCAAGAAGCATTAACAGACCATCGAACCACTCGCTCATGCTCTTGTCACTCGTAGCGTGCAGAGTGAGCAGTGGAACCTCCTTTCGGTTTTCGTTAGTCTGGTTGCGCGTTCCAGCAGTAGACGAAGATCCCGTGCGAGCGTGTGGTGGACCTCTGCGTGGCTTCATCGAAGGCGCTGCCGGCTCGGGAATGTAACCGTGTAGGGTGATCTCGTGTAGCTCATTGCTGAATGGTGGTCCTGTGGGATTACTGGTGAGAGGGCTCTGAGGATTTGCTGCTTCAGGATTCTCCTGCTGCCAGGTGTCAGGCTGACGGCTGCTCGTCACGCTGGTTAGACTTCCAAGGTCGAGCCTTAGGTCAAGGGCATCGAGAGATGGTTCCTGACCAGTCGGCATTTTGGCAGGAAAGTCATCGTAATGTAGCCAGCGTCGATTGTGGGAGAGGCGAGCAAAGCGCCATGCACTTGGTTGAGAGAAGACATTCTCTGCTGACAGTGTAGGGAACCATGTACCTTTGAGCATACAACGGATGCGTTGTTCCTTCATAAAAGAAACTGCTTCCTGCCGTAGGTCCTCACGAACCTGACGAACGTGCGGGCCCAGAGCTTCGTCGTGAGTCATTTCCAACAGCGACATTTGCAGTTCGCGGAGCTGCTGCACAGAGTATCGGCCCATGTCATCCTCAATTTTATTGATATCTTTGGTCCTAGTGGCAAGCGAAACAACTTGTTCGACGAGGACGCGAACCAGCTCTTGAACGCGTACAAAATCATCTGCTTCGGCATTCGTGCTGGACCAGAGTCGAATGAAGGCGAGCACACCTGCTATGTGCAGTCGATTCCACTGAAGCAGATGAGGCTTGAAAATCTGGTCGTAGTGAATGCGCGTGTCCTGTGCAATGTAGTTAGGCTCGTCGGTGGCATAGTGAATCTCGAAATGGGCATATAGAATGGAAGTGACGGCAAGTGATGCCTTTGCGAGGGGACAGCGCTGTATGGGGGCTCTCTTGGACTGCTCCAGCATGAGACGCTGGAAAGCTTCCTCGTCATGTCTCGCAAACTCGAGAAGGTCGAGAATACCAAGGTAGCCAGTCTCAACGAACGCGTCGGAAGGATTCCTGTCATGAAGACCAATCTCAGCCCAGTATTTCGATCTGTCTTCGCCATCGTCGGGAGGGTAGCTTCGTGATGATCTACTGGCCATAATGACGCTGTTGAGCAACTGGCGGTGTTCGTTGCGCTGAATTTCAAAGGGAATTCGTCTCCAATTACGAAGAAGGATCTTGCTTAGAGACTGGTACTCGAGCAAGGGTTGAGCAAGACTTTCGATGCCGGAACCCTGCATGAGGGAGTAGATGGAACGATCGAGGCCCAGGCCTTGCAATCTTCTGACGAATTTGGACCAATGCGAGACGTCGGGGGCTAGAAAGGCCTTGCGAATGAAGGCATTGATGAGTGAGAGGGCGACGGAGCACAAGCCGTGGTCGGGAGAGGACAGGAAAGTGACAAGAGAGTCGTAGAAGAGAGGCTGCGCGTTGTTGACGTGTGAGTCAATGATGGCAGTGTGGTCGAAGGGGCCGTTCTCCTCGGCCGGCTTGGCGACGATGTGCAGAAGCACGTTCATGGCAGCTCTCTGAACATTGAGGGATGGGTTGAGGACTAGATCGACAATCTTGTCGCGGAGGGCATTAGTTCTGTGAATTCTCGGACTTCCCAAAGGGGAGATGCTTACACGTCTGTCTTCGTCTTGAGCAATAATGGACCATCCCTGATCTACAGCAAGCAGGTTGGATAGACAGACCAGGGCGTAGGCGAGCATGTTGCCCTTTGTGTTGAGGATGAGCCTGCGCAGCTCGGGCAGGCCATCTTCAGCGGCGAACTGATCAGCGAAGGAGGGGTCGCCTATGAGATCTTGCAGCTTGAATATGGCGAGCCTCTGCGACGCCTCCTTTGGGTCGCGCAGGCGCAGGACGATCTCGCGCGGAGTGAGGGTGGGCTGCGGGCTGTCATCGATGGGGGCACGCGCTGTGGCCGGACGCGACGAGGGGTAGCGGGAGGTCATGTTGCTTGCGGGGAGGCGAGGAGGGAGAGAGGGGGCGAGGAAGCGCGGGCTGGAGTCGCGCGCAGGGGTGAGCCAGCGGTCAGGCGGCCATTGGAAGTCGGAGTTGGGTATCTGTACGGAGAGCAGAGGAGAGGAAGTCATTGCTGACGATGGTTCTGGGGAAACTTTAGTGGCAGGGCACTAGCGCAGGGCGGGCGTCGCGTCCGGCGACTGGTGATGATGATGATGATGATGATGGCGATGGCGCTCTCTGCATGTGGCTCGTCGACGACGGCTGCGACTGTCAGACAGATGGTCCGCAGCAGCAGCAGCAGCAGCAGCAGCAGCCGTGACACGCATCTCTCAAGTACGCATTGGCTAATTGCACTCTGCGGACATTATCATCACAGAGAGGCGGCTGTCGGGCAGCTAGAGCGTGCCTACTGGGGCACCCTCGGCCGCCGTCCCTTGATTGAGGTTCCCATCACCTCGCGCTGTGGACCTGACATGCTCGCACGGCTCGCTACCTCGACAAACCAAACATTACCTACCTAGGCTCCACTTCCACTACTGCTCTTTCATCATTGATCATCATCCGCCCTCTCTCTCTCTCTCCTTCTCCCTCCCTCCCTCTCTCTTTTCCTACCTGCCCTTCCATCCGTCTGTTCGCTCCTTCCTCTTCCGCCCCGCCCCTTCGCCGACTGCTGCCTCCTGGTATTCTCCGCCGACCCCTCTTCGCTCCGCCGACTGCCTTGGCAAGCAATCGATATGGCCGCCCCAGAGCACCCCGACTTTAATTTCGATGATTCCCCGCAGCTCTTTCTCTTCACTTCGCTGACTGCCGGCTCATCACACATCATCACGGCCACCTCGCGCATGGAGACCATTCTGAAAGCTAATCGCATTCCTTTCAGAGTCGTCGACATTGCTACCACTGATAAGGCTCGCCAGCTATGGAGTCGTCGTTCGCGCGACAAGAAAATCCCTGGCCTGGTCAAGGAGGGCATGGTACTCGGCGACCTTCCCGTTGTTGAGGAGTGGAATGAGTACGGCGAAATCAAGATGCACCTCGCCGATGCCAAAGGCCCTACACCACACTACGTCCACGCCGCCCCCGAGATCAGTAGCGCTCAGGAGACCAAACTGAGAGAGGCTGAGAACGACAAGGCTTCCATCAAGAGCGCCAAGAGCGCCATCTCTACCTCTTCCTTGCAGCAGACCCACGGTCAATTGGCTGTTGAGGCCGCCGCCGCCGCCGCTGCTCGTAAGAACAACAAGTCCCCTCTGCCCGTCCTCTCAAAGACTGCTACGCAGGAAGTAGAGGTCAACGACCCCCAAACAGAGCAGAACACAATCAGAAATGCGACGGCACACTCGCCGCCAACCGCCACTACTGACGAAGGAACATCACTTCCTGCTCCACAGAAAGATGCTGCTGAGACTGCCGCAGCTGCAAACCCCGTCTCCATCAGCGCGGCCGAGGCCGATGAAGAGCTGGATGAGGTAAAGACCCTCTCCGAAGAAGAGATTGCAACCTCTCCCCATTCTCCCAAACCATTGCGAACCAGATCGCAGTCCCGCACAAGTAATAGCATTCGCCCCGGAGAAGGTGATGATTTCGAGCCCAAGGTTGAATCTACCTCACACGCCACAATCGCTCACCCCGCCTTATCCGCTGTCACTGGTGGCGGTGCAGCAGATGCGTCGGAGCCCTCTAATCTGGGCCGCGCTAGTATGCTTCGGAGAGCTACAGAGGAGCTCGAGGCTGCCCTTCGCGGGGACGGGCCCGACTCGCCACAGAGCGAGAGGGAAGCCAAAGCCATCGAAGCGGCAGAACAACCCGTTGCCTCAGGCCCAGACACTGTCCAGGAAAAGTCAAAACCATCGCTCGAGCAAGCGCCGGCCTTGCCGGCAAAGGATAATGCATCCAGTGCAAGTGAGCCGCATGCCCACTTTGCGTCTTCTTCCATAGACAAGGAACTGCCGCAAGCGCCAGCTTCTTCTGAGCCACCGGCCACAAGCAACCAGACGTCAGTGCAGGAAGCGAAAATCGCTGAAGGCGAGAAGGTGGAGGAAGCGGCAGCCAAGAAAGCCTCGGTCAGTGCAAAGGACGGCTCAGCTGCAACAGACAGCGTCGAGGACTGAATGCTGATTGTTCCTTACTATGTAGTGCTGCAAAGCGTGTTTAGTCATGTGAAGAGCACTAGTTTACCACCAGCCACCACCGTGCAGACAGCTTCACCTCGCGAGCCACCAACCCGCCTCGCTGGTTCGTCCCATCCTCCACCGTGGGCGACCACCACCACCGACCACCTACCTCCCTAATCGCCGCATCGACATTGCAGTCCTGGATCCGCCCAGTCCATTGCAGTCTTCTCTCATTCCTGGCGCTCCACAGTTGAGGCAGTATCTATCGCCTTGCCATTCCTCTTTCGGCCACTTGCATCAGCTCTATCTCACCGCTTGACGATCACGCGTCACCTGCCACCACAACCATCATCTGTAACACTACCAAAGTCCACCTCGATCGGAAAAGCTTTCCATTCTTGCGCAGTCGTTCTTGCATTATACCACTGCTGCTTTGCGCTTGACCATCCTGACCTGTCCTGGATACTCTGACTCCACGTCCTCGTTTCTATCTGGGATCAACTTCCCTTCAGTCAGGGAAAAGCGCCGACCCAGCTTGCTCCCTTGTCCTCCTTCCATGTACAGCGTAACGGCCGGATCGTCATATTTACGAATTTTTTACAGTCTGCCTTTGATATCACCATTTCGGCGTTTCGGAGGAGAAGAGAGATACCCTTCACACAATCATTTGAACATACCTTTGGCATTGTCACCTTGTCTATTTTTCCCCTTCTTTTCTTTTTATTTTCTTTTTCCCCTTCGTACGATCGATGGACCGAGCGGTTGTGCATTCACGTTAGCGTCGCGTGGTTAGGAGCTGCGCAAAAGTCATTTGGCCCGATTGATCATTAGCCTGTCGCCCTTGATATATTGTAGGGCGCATTTGCATGGGGATTGGTGCACCTGCATTTTTGATAGGGGATAAGTGCAGTCACTAGCCAAAGTGGATTCAGCTATGCCTCGAGCGTCTCTTATTTTATTGCGTGCATTGCCCCGTTCTGTCATGCTAGGTATTGCATATTTTAGCCCTCGCTGTCATCATAAGCAAACCCCTTGGGAAAGACTACCCTCAGTGCAATGCGTACCCACGATACTAGACTGTGCAGGATGGAGCAATTTGGTATTCTGCGCCCGGGCCTATTAAATTTACAAATTTTCCATGGCCTTGCCTCGTACGCATTGCGTCTTGAGCGCGCTACGCTTTCCCTTGCTGACCATCGACACCGCCCTGCGAAGCGCCGGGAACAGCACTGGCCGCCCGTCTCCTCCCCAATATCATCCCCGGATACAGCCTTGGCTCAACGGCGTCCATGACGGCACCAGAAGCCGTGGCAGATTGAACACCCGAAACACTCCCATCAAGCCACGCCACAGACCCTGCTGCGAGAGAAGCATTCTCCGACGCATCCACGGCTACAGCCATACTCACGCTCCCCTCGACGGGCGTCGCAGTCGCGGCAGCCTGTTCAACGGTTACAGGACTACGCAGTAGATTTGATGAACTGAGTCGCTCGCTACTCTGGGCTGCGCCGTACCTGTCTATCATGCTGTTTTCTAGACTGAGCGTTTCATGCCTGAATGCCTCACGAATATCAGGCACATTGACCTTTGCCGTATCGTTGCCTGCTACGCCGGGCAGGGCATAGTCCCTGCCCAACCATCGCTGCTTCAGCGCATGCTCGAAGCCAGATTGCGTCACGGATCGTTTGGCGAGCTCACACATGTCGATTGACGATAACTTGTAAATCTGTGCAGCGACACTGTACTCTTCGATGAGAGGCTCTTTGGTGAATGCAAATTGGAGTGGATCGTCCGTCGACAGAGAAACATTCAGACCTTTACGGAAATAGCTCAGGAATGGATTCCGTTCATATGAGAGGAACAGAGCGTTATTGGACAGAGGCGACATGGCAATGCCTATCTGCTCCAAGTAGAAAATGTACTGAAGAAGGGGTACCTTGCGAAGCAGAAGGCCGTGTGAGATTGAATGACAGCACAAGACCGCGGCTGCAAGATGGTCGGTATCACCTGCCTCTCCACAATGAGGACGAAGGACAAAGGTGTTGAAGCCACGCTGTTTGCGCCAAACGTTCAGCGACGTCATGTTGGCGTACAGATAGTAAATCCAGTAGCTGTATGGTGGGTTCTCTGCCAAAGTCCATGCACTTGGGATTGGGAACTTGCGGTGGGTCCTGCGCTCAGGCTTGGATTCATCATCTACAGAGTCAAAGCCAATGACTCGCTGCAGGAAGACGTGAAGTTTGGGGTGCGATGATGGATCTTTAGTCGCTTCGAAGAGTGGCTTCCATAGGTTTACGATGATGTCTTCATAAGAGGTGACGTTGTTGTTTGACTTATACACATCGTAGAGGCGGGGAACCTGAACGAGCCAGCGGACATTGTGAGAAAAGAGCTTGTTATCAACCACCCAGGCTGCCACTTTATCCCACTCGTCAAGAGACCTACCATATATCGAAATGCGCCATTCCACCATTTGATACTTTGATGACTCAAGATCAGAGATTACCTCTTTTGTGATCTCAGCCAGATATCGGCCTTGGATATCGTTGTCCGTCTTCAGGAAGATAGTACGCAGTCGAGATTCACCGACCGGATTATATTTCAGGTTGAACTTGTCAAAGCGATGAAACGAATCTGTATGGGCGTGCATATCTAGCGTGTCGATGGAGAGGTCGTAGGCTGTCAGCTTGATGCTTTCAAAAACTTCTTTCAACGTCAGATGCTTGCCATCCCGGACCAGGACCTTTTCATCTGGTGACTTGCGCATCTTGCTCTTGATGAAGCGTAATAGGTGCTTCTGATTCATGCATGCCGAGTGATGAACATGCGTATCAACCTTGCGAACGTTGTAAAAGTCGCGATGCGGCACCTTCTTCGAGTCGGCCATCTCTTGGTACTCGTTCAACAGACGATATAAATTGAATTTACCTTCCAGATACTGAAGGCGTCGGAACGCGAATGACTTGGACGGACCATCGGAAGAAGCTGACAGAATTGACTCCAAATCCATGTAGTATTCGCGAAGGTTGGGCACGTGAACGATCGGCATGTCAATGTCTCTTTCTGCAGATTTTGCCGTCTCAAACACTTGAAATACGCCGGCATCATCAAGCTTGAAGGTCATCTCAGAGGGACCAGGCAGTGGTTGCAGGTCCTCGAAAACGAAGTCATCCCCAATGTTGGATCCCGGCTTACGTTCACGCTTGGGAAATCTTGATTTCGCATTGGAATTGTATTCGACACTTCCATTTTCGGCATTCTCATACCAGTGTGGATCGGGAGGCGGTGGGTAGATCTCCCATGATGGCTCATTCTTTGGATTATCGTTGGGGCCTTGCAACGATAGACGGATATGTTTGTGGCGAATATCAAGCACCTTCGTGATCTTGTCGTAAATCGATTTCAGCTCCTCGGTGACATAGCTGTCGCTCGAAGCAAAGCCACCCGCTCCTCCGCCTAGACCTACGCCGGCACCGGCACCGTGCAGACCTTGCGACTCCAGGAAAGTCTTCTGCTCATGAGGCACTCCTGGGTGAAGGTCGTGGCTTCTGGCATTTCTGTCAGCTTGCAGAAAGTGGGAGGGGTTGTCAGACCTGCTGCTTGCATTAAGTGAGCGTGATGTCTGCAAGGTATCGTGTTGGGGCTCCAAGGTTGGCCTCGTCTGACTTTGCTGGCTCTGAAAATCAAAGGGCGGGACGCCTCTCGGCCCTGCTGTCATTTGATTCGCTTGGGCTTGTATTTGACTGAGACTTCCAACTTTGGCGAGTCCAGGCAGCGAGGTCGAGCTGAACTCGGTGCCAAAGCTGGCGGGGAAGGTATTGGCTCGAATGACGGGACTCTCGGACATGGTGCTAGCATGCTCTCTCTGGTGACGCTGATACAGCTGTTTAGCTTCTGCATGGGCCATTTGCTTTTCGAAACCTGGGTCGTAGAAGGCGGTCTTTCGTTGCTTATCTCTGGGAAGCATGCCCTCGACGTGGTCGTCGTCATTAACTTCCGGTACAGGGGTTGGTTCAGGCTGTTGATTGTCCAGCTGCATGGTTTTCTCCTGTCTCCGCCTATTCAGCTGAGAGGCAGAGTCCGCGTTTTCGGAAGTATTATCGCAAGAGGGATCCTGGTCTTGGTCTTCAGCGTCTGACAGATCTAGGTCAGGTGAAGAGTGGACGCTCTGCTGAAAAGCATCTTCTTCATCGGAGAAAGCAGGATCCATGACCAAGCCGAGAGAGACGTAGATCTTTTTGTGAAAGAGCTTCGGAATCTGTAGCGCCACGTATCTGGTGGACAGGGAGCGAGGAAGAAGGCGAGGCTAGGCGCAGATGCCAGTCGATCCTGCAAACTCTCTTGCCAGGCCGATGGCTTCAGAGAGGAGCAAGAAAGAGGTTGACGCCAAGCCCAGCTCAGCGCGGTCAAGATTGGAAGGTGCGAGGTGCCCACGCAGAGCCTCACGCCTTCAACGTCTCATCGACCCTGTCATTCGTTGATCGTCGCAGAGCCTCATCACATACCATCAAGACAACACGACAGTCGACGGGCCAAGCAGGGGACAGATCTATTCATTGATCGCTAAAACGCAATGTCGAGGGTAGGCCTAGTTACACGTGATTGTCACGTTCGCGTGGCATGACACTCCTGTACAGCATGCAAAGTCTATACATGTGAGGCAGGTCCTGCTGCCATCATAGTTCGATAGCGCCCAGCGTCGCCAATTCCAGCTCGATCATCCTCTCAAACTCGCTCCTCTCGATGCCGACGTTCTGACATAACCTGAATAGGCTCTTCAGTTCATGGCTGACGTGCTGCTTGACTCCTAATTCGACGGCTGTGGTACAGCTCGCTTTCCTCTGCAACACATCGACGGGTCGTTCTCCATCTTGGCTGTTTGGTCTTGTAGGGCTTGGGCTGTGAATCTCCCTTTCCTCATTCTCTTCCCGCTCTTGAGGCCTGCAGTTATCATGTCCAGTAGCGGTTGCTCCGCTGAAATAAGAGGGCTCCCGTTTCAGGTCCTGGCGCCCGCGACTTTCCTGCTGATCCTTATGCTCCCTTCCTAAAGAGCAACTATAATCGTCTATGCCTTCGGCTTCATCGGGGTCATGGGGATCCAACGCTGGTTGGACGCTACCGTAACGCTCGTAGTAGTCTAGCTCGCTGATGCCACCTGCACCTGCAAATGCATCAAGAGCCCCTGGTGTTGGTGGCTTCGGCGAAGGTTTGAGGCTAGCGGGTCCTGGTGTGCGGTCGTAGCTGGCCCAATAGTCATCGTCGTCATCATCGTCTGCTTCTGCCTCATCTGGGCCGGACGAGCTGTCAGGTATTATCTGGGTGACGGGAACGCTCTTAATTGATTTGAAGGACTCTTCAGCTTCCGCGATAGTGGCACTCCAGTCTGGTCCAGTATGTGGTATGGGTGTGCCGTCTTCGTCATTCAGCGGCAGTACTTCTGTCACGCGCCAGCCGTTCTCCGTCTTCTTGCTAGTGGAAGTCACATTCGCTGTGGGCATAAAAGCAGCATTGAGGGCCTCGATGCCAACTGCGCCGTCGTCTGCAACGCACCAAAGCCACACCACCGCGATTCCGTACTGTGTGACTTGGACGCGGGCATGCAGCGTCTCTCCATCTAGTCTTCTGTACTCGATGTGGCCTGCTTCCGGGGAGGGATCATCACTGAAAAGATCGAGCTCGCCCGAGACTGGGTGTGGCTCCAACTGCAGCTCGGAAACAATGTGGACGAGGCGGTGCTTGAGGTCGGACTGCCACGTGAGAAGCGGCAGCCAGTTGCCAGCTGTATTGTCATGAGAGCGTGCGTTGTGTATTGAGGCGGAAAGAAGGTGGACCTTTTGGCGGAGGATCGGGGAAAGAAGGGGAAGCAGAGCGGGCGGGGGCTGCGACGATGCGAAGGCGGTGGGCAGACAGGCCAGGATGGGAGGAAGGAGGGTGTAAACGTCTGGTGGAGGGGGAAGGGTAGCCATGCTGGCAGGCGGGGAGAGGTCTGTGGGTCCAAGCTGGCGAAGGGGGGCAGAGGGCGCGGCAAGACTATTAATGAAGGTGGGATGGAGGGAGGATGTGTTTCGCAAGGGTGATGCGTGATGCTGTACAGGAGTCAGGGCAAGCCGGTTGGGAGGGGTGCCAGGAGGTTCTCATAGTGAGCCTGACAGAGGACTCGGATGAAAGGATGCCTGGTAGCGGGATTTCTCTAGTGTCGACCCTGGATTGTTCAGAGTTCCGTCATGAGAGAAAGTCTGATTGCGTTCTCGTCCTGACGCAAGCCTCCGGCGGTGTCGCCTGCAGCCGTCTTACGCATCTGCTGTTCGCCTCTGCGAGCAGGCGTGGCCTCGCCTTCGCCCACAATCCATACTGTGCGCCGCCAACGTTAAGCGCGTGAGCAGCTAGCGGGTGCATTCATGTCATACGTGCCCGCAGATCTGCTACGCCGGCGTGGCTGGCAATGCCGCAGGTAGCTCGGTCGATCTATTTTCTCATACAGCACACGCCAATCTGCACCCCTCCGATTGCAAATAGTAAGTATGCTCCTGGCAGCCCTCCTACTCATCAGGCCGCTGTCGAGACGCCAGGGAGCCTCACCTCCCGACACACCCTGCCAAGGGCGCGGTATAATTGCCTGCGCCTCCCTCGCCGTCAGCCAAACACGTGAATGTACTGAATGTACGGAACGGTCAGAGTCAGCTGCAGCTGTACTCCGTCCTCGCGACAATCAACTTCCGCTTGCCTGTTGTCTTGCAAGGCCGCTGCTGGCTTGCTTGCTCATTCCGTGCTTCTCGTCCCACTAGCAGCCGGCTGCACCGAATTATCGGCGACTGTCGTTTGTGACGAGAAGCGGACTTGGATCCTGCGAGCCAACATCTACTTTTTTGCTCGTCCTCCTTTTTGGAAACTGCTTATATAATAGACATTGACAACCAGCCCATTCCAAGCCTCGATTCCCCGCACGCTCCTGTTACGTAGGCTCTAGGAATATACGCGCCTCATGATGCATCGACGAAAGTGTCATTGCAGGAAAAACACAGCATCCCTGGAGAATCGTGACGAGGAAGCTGAGCAGCCCTAGTCAAGCTTTGAAAGCCCAAACAAATGTTTCCCAGGTACACTTGCGCAACCAGATACATCCGTCAGCCTTAACGGCAAATCGCGATCCCAATGGATTGAGGTGACTTAGGTGCCGTAACACTTGACGTCTGAACTCTAGTAGATCCTTGATACTTCCAGGCCCGTAAAGTTGCGATCTTGGTTGAGTAGGTGGCCTGAGGTGCCGCCTTATACTTGACTATACATTCTGCTGATATTTGATGGGCATTGTCTGACGTCTGTTCGCCAAAAGTTCGCCTGAGACGGGCGCCTGCATGTACATGAGACGCTGTTGCAGCTGATGCAAGTATAGGATGAGGCGGGCTGCCCAGCTTGATACGTGCGTTAACATTCTCTACAACGCTCACACGGCGAATGCGGGTCTGTTACGACTAAGACCTTGGGATTGTCAACGCCTGAACGAAGGCTCTACAAAGCTACGGAGTGCTACCATCTACCTGTGTCCTCGCTGTCTGCGCCGTGGGACACTGTTCCTGCTACTGTGAATCTACGCCCTTTGGTGCTCTATAAACGACCCCTGCTGGTCAGAGCCCCTCGGAGGAAGCGATCTCGTGCGCTTCCTGTCACCTCCTGCTCCTTACAGTAGGCCTTATACTTCTAATGGTGCTGCGCCTCACTCAATTGCAGCCAACACGTGATCTGCGTAAGGCTGGCGGTGCAGTTGCCTATGCCCTGAAAACGTATGTGGTCGTAGATTTGGCAGCACTTGCGATCTCGTAGATGCATCAAGATGGTGAAATGTCGGTTCTGCCAGCGTTGAGCGAGTTCGGCATTCTTTGTCAGAGGCGTGCAGGTGCTAGGAACGAGAGATGAGTGATTCTCGCTACACAAGTCGTTCAAGACTGGTAGACATGGCTGAAGACTAGTTTAGCGGCCTAGGCCGGCTTGACAGACTCACGGTGAGGCTGCAAGATGCATTTCACCGATGACGAGCCTGTGTGTTGTATGCGGAATGTTGCGACTGTGGCTCTGAGGGTGACTGGATGGTCCTGAAAAAGTCACCTCGGTGGGTGTAAAAAGGAGTAGGCCAGGGATAGCTGGGGTATCATAGATATTAGATGCTGAGCCGCACCTGCCATGGTTAGAGGTCCATCACTGCCACCCACTGTCCTTCAAGCCCCATTCAACAGCATCACCTACATCTTTGACTATTCTGGTGGGCTGCACGCTTGGTTGGGTCCCGGACTGGAAAACGCCAGTCTCTACAAGGGCTGCGCACCATTCCGTTCCGTGAGCACTTTTATAGCCCATTGCGCCTCGAATATCACTTTCAGGGTTGTCGCCAATCATGTATACCTTCTTCAACTCCGAGATCCCTTCGTCGAGCCCGAACATTGTCTGGCGGCACCTGTTTAGTCTCCGCTCCGCGAAGTCATATGTTTCTTTGTGCGGCTTCCCAATGACAGTCTTGAGCAGCTCAACACCATTGGTAGGACCACCTGTCACATCGTTCCACACCCCCTCAAGGGCGGCTCTGAAGCCACCTTGCCCAAGCCTAGAGGCGACGAACTCGGCAGCAAACCACAGGTCAGGATTGGAAAAGAAGAGCGGTGGTTGACCGTCCTGTTGATAACCGTGGTTTGGTAGATTTGACTTTCCATTTTTTGGCGATGCGGTCCCGATATAACCAGCATGGGATAAAAGACAATCTATAATGATTGCGAGGTCCAAGCCCCAGTCTCTAGGGTCGTTATAGACGAAGATAGAGTCAATTTTCAAGCATTCTCTAGGGTTCACTGACGATAAATGAGATATTTCGCTAGGTATTGGCGCAGGTAGAGGTCGAGCCTTATCTGTGTGATATGAGGAAAGTGGTTGTGAAAATGGCCATATCTCTGGATGAGCGTTGAAAATGTCACTAGGCGTGACCACGCTCTTGAACCCGTATCTGCCACCTGTCAGCAAAGGCGCGTGAAGGATCAGTTTTTGCGCGCATCATACTTCTCAGCCACAAAACGGCAATTGTCATACTCTCCTCCCACTACTAGGGCTGTACCGCTTTTATGATGGTGCACGTCTGCGAAAGGTGTATGGCTTTGAATGATGAAGCTCGCGTCTAGTGGAACGCCAATCTCTCTCGACAGTCGCTCTGCTCGTTTCTCTTCATGATAGCCGCCGCCATTGGTGAGTAATATGAAGGGTATTCGCTGCGATTGCAAATATTTGAGAGTGGAGGCAGCCCGGGGGAGCGCGCGGTGACCACGTACGAGGACACCGTCTATGCTACAGGCACGTCAGAAAATGCACAGTGCTTGCGAAGATTGTGATCACATACTCAAAAGCAAACGCGAAGTCAGGTACCCTTGATGGGGAAGACCACGTCTGGAGCGTCCGGCTGTGCTGACGTGCGCCGTATGAATGTAGTGTGGCCCGATGGGTGGCCCAGATCAGCGAAGGCAGAGAGTTGCTCTGAAGCTGTCGAATGCAACAAAAGGTCATCTTTGATAGTTCCATGGCTGCAGATGCGGCGCAACGGATCCCCACTTGTCAAGAACGGGTGCAGTGAACGCAGAGTCGGATCAAGTCAACGACCTCACTCGCGGTAGACTGACGCACTCGCTGAGCCCGAAGTTCTGAACACCGCGCGTGTGAGGTCATCATTGACATTATGTGTCGTTTCATCATTTTCCTGGCTTTTCTTGGGCGATTGCACTGCTCGTGTGTACAAGTAGACCGGCCGACGTATATTGGCCGATTAACCTGTGAAGCTTTGCATTTCGCAAGTACTCTCTCTCTCTCTGTCTTCGAAGTTCAGCCGACCCGAGGTATTGCGCACCTTACTAGCCGATTCGCAGACATGGAAATGCTCTTCGATAGAAAACCTGCAGTATCATGTGCACAAGTGACTCGGATGATCCGGATCACTGGTGCTTCAGCAATTTCCCGAGAGTAGATGCAAGATGTTTCTTTGCATGGTCTGTATTTCAACAGTCAAGTCACGCAAATCTGAGCCGCCGATACTGCGGTGTCGATTACCCTCGCGACACGTCGCCCCCGAGGCAAACTTGCACGATGCCGAATTCGTCTTGACACGGACCCAATCCGATTGCTCGCATCCTAGGGTTGCCAAAGCATCTCATCTGTTCAACAGCTATGTCAAAAGAACGCGCGAAATTCGCGTCAAGGAGGACTTGAAATGAGTCTCACTAGCTAGGTACGCCTCCCAAAGCAGCTTAGTGGTGTCGATTCCGATGTCCGACATCATCACTTTCCTCCTTCAGCCCGCCCACGCGATCTATCTTCCTTCTAGCTCGCCGAGTCAAGATCACCATGGCAATCTGTATTTACGATCAATACATGGCCAAGTCTACCTAGGTACGGCTTAGACGGATCGGTCCCCTAGACACTGTCCCAGATCATGATGTCAGATCCGCCTATCGAACGCATGTCTCTGGTCCTATCTTCCAGATCCCCACGCTGTTTCATTACCCAATGTGGTAAATTAATTGGTTTTGACGCCCACGGTTCGCGGCCAGCCTTACACTGCACGCATCCGCTTTGCGCGTATGCGCGTAAAGACTACGCGAGCCGTGTCGTCATACCGTCCGAGCGTTTGCTCTGCGTGCCTGGCCTGAGCCATTGGCTGTGGCTGTGGCATTGGCGCGACTGCAAGGCTGCGGAAGATGAGGTATGTGATGGATTTACAATGAACAAGTCGTGAGGTCATCCCGTAGGCGACGCTTTAAGTACCTGCGCGTTGTCTGGCGAACTACAGCTGCAATTCGTTAATTTAATAACATACTTTTTGCGGACACATTATTCGACGTCTCCGTCCACATACGTCTTTACTGCTCTTCACGAACAGACTACCATCATAGCTCGCTCACTGTCACTTGTTTTCGCTCCTCGAATTGATCTCGGACCATTCCCTTCGCATACACACGACACCAAGATGCCTTCGGCGGACAAGTACAGCGATCCTAAACTTCGCGATCAGGTGAAGAAGGAGATTCAGGACAGTGACAAGGGAGGTGCGCCCGGTCAATGGTCAGCGCGGAAGGTACGTCTCTGCCTTACTCAACTAGCACCGCCCATCTTACGAAACTCATGCTTCCTGTAGGCGCAATTCATGGCTTCTGAATACAAGAAGCGTGGCGGTGGATACAATACCGACAAGGAGCATGGCCAAGATGAATCTGGCAAGAATCTAGAGAAGTGGGGCGACGAGGAGTGGCAGACTAAGGAAGGCTCCGGCAACGCAAAGAAGGATGACGGCACTCAAAAGCGCTATCTTCCGAAGAAGGCGTGGGAGAACATGAGCGAGCAGGAGAAGCAAGAAACTGACAAGAAGAAGCAAGAAGGTAGCAAAGAGGGTAAGCAATTTGTCGGCAACGCAGACGGCGCAAAGGACAAGCGCAAGAAAGTTAGCGAGCAGAGCAAAGAGGACGCCGAGAAAAACAGCGACGACAAGGCAAAGTCTAAGGGCAAACAACAAGATGACCAGAAGCGTGGTCAGCAGAGCAAAGACTCAGGGAAGTCCGGCGATCAGCAGGAAAACGGCGACAAGAAGGCCAACGGCATACAGAAGTCAAAGGCGAACAACAGTGCTCAACAGGAATCTGCGCAGAACAAGTCCAGTGGTCGCTCTCGTGGCACTCGTCAGGCCGCCAAAGATGCCAAAGATCACCTTGCTGATGGTGATGAACTTGACAAAGAAGTCGGTGCTGAAGAGGACGGCGACGATGCTGCTGCGGAAGATGTCAACGGCGACGAAGAGTTCAAGGATGACGATGGCGTCGACGAGGCCGACGACGACGAGTTCGAAGACGAAGAGCAAGCAAAGAAGGACGACAAGGTCGCGGAGAAGGAAGATGCCGAGCTTGGAGGAGACGAGCCCGAGGTAGACGAAGAAGAGCAGGAGGAGATCCTTGACAAGGAAGACAGAGAAGATCAAGCCAAGCTTAACGAGGCAGACGAAGAAGTCAAGGGTCAGAAAGGACGAGGGCAGAAGCGGTCTGCTAAGGCTGCGAACGGGAACGAGGAGAAGGACGACAAGTCGTCGAATAAGAAGCAACGTCAAGAGCCCAAGAATCCCAAGGGAACCGTTGGTTCGAAGCACGACAAGGCTGAGGCGGATGCTCCTGCTGGATCGAAAGACAGACTGCCTAAGCAAGGGCAACGTGTAAGCTGGAAATCTCTTCCAGGCTGGGTCTACGGCAAGGTGATTGAGGTCGTCTTTGAAAACAAGGAGGTCGAGGGTCAGCAAGTAAAGGGTAAGAAGGACGATCCTAGGATTGTTCTGGAGGCCGATTCAGGCAAGGTGTGTGTCCACACCCCTCAGAGCTGCCACTTTTAAGGGATGTCTGCTTCATTGATTTATGTATGAGTACCGCACGTTGGGCGCTTGGGCATGTACGACTAGTTATCTGAGTTGCATTGAAATGTCAGTTGTATCATGAGCTTGCAAACGTTTGACGCAGACACTGAATTCTCTGTTCTGAGCTCGGTGGGTCTGAATCAGCCTTGATGGAACATGTGCCCTTGTTTCCGGCAGCAATCGAACAAACATTCGACGTGTCACTTAATGGTCTCGCGCGCCATTTTGCCGGTGCCGCGTCTGCTGTTGCGCTGTCGTATTGGGGGCGCCACATCTGGTGTGGGGCTTCGCGCAAACCCATCAGGTTGCCATTGTCAGTCGGCCGGCATTTTGATAATGTGGCATCTTCGAAAGCCAGCCCACGCATCGTTTGCGAAGTCTTCTTGACGCTACTATATCTAAAAGAGGCCAAACGAGGCAGCTCAAAATTTGTCCAGGCTTGTCATGTCAGCTGCCCATTGTGAGCCGGATAATGACCAGGAATGGAGTCATCCATCTCTCCCGATTCATGCTGGCTTGACATACAAACAACTTGATATCGCCAGATCTGTTGGAAGAGTGAAGAGCCCCTCTGCAGGTGCAATAGTTATGTTTGCTGGTATCTTGCCCTCTCGTAGCTATCGGGAACGTATCTTGCTGCTCGCACGCGTGTGTACATGACTGACCTTCTGGCCAACAAGGCACCACTAGGGACAATTTTCAGGGAGAGAAAGTCTCACATGTAGGTCGATCTTTTTTCTTATTGTAGCTGGGCCGAAGCTTTCCCTGCGATACCGGGTCTGTGAGTGCGCTGGACGTGTCCGCAAGCCTATCCTGCATTGGTGTTTAGTGTCAGCAGGGTTGTAGTATTGGCACAAGAGTGCGAACCTCCTGAAGAACGTTTGGCAGTCGACATACCCGTCTAATGTGACGGTGGCCAGTGGCAGCGATTGATTTCCTTGGAAGAGATAAACGCAATGTGGGGGAGGCGAAAGGTTCTGTATGGTGTTGTGAGGCCTGAGTGAAAACACGAGATGGCGGGCGAACATCAGAAGACAAGCGCGCGACGTGCAAAGCCACAAAAGCGAAAGTCTGGATCATCAACAATCGAGGGGAATCGGGGTTTCTGATACATTCAGAGATACGATCTGACGGAAAGTACTTGAGAAAAATGCCTAACCCTCTCGCAGGCAAACCATCATCAAAAAGCTTTCAGAGCTTCTCAGCTCATAACACAGAAAAAGTAATTGTTAGCGAACCGCTCGCATTGGGGTTGAGCTGCTTCTGCGACTCCGATTGAGAAGGCTCATTAAGTAACATGATTGGGCAAAAAGACTAATCGCTTCTCCGACTCGGTACAAGACTACCGCATGCTACCGCGGCACCTCACCTCCCACCTACCTCTGTAGCATCATTATTGTCAGCAAAGCAAAGACAAGAAACAAAAAAAAAGTTCAATGGGTTCAAAAATTCTCAGTCGATCCGAAGACCAAATGAAGGTGGTCTGAAATAGTTTTCAACCAGCAACAAGTCAGGGCTCAGCTATCGCTTCACTGCCGCCAACAAGGCCCGTGCACTTGCATGGACAGAAAGAGAGAGAAAAAGAGGGCAAAAGCCAGAGGGAGAGGGCGCTTTTATAGCTTTCTGAAGTCGGGATGACAAATCCAAAATCACGACTTCCATCACAGCTTTGGATGTTGTCAGATCAAGTCGCTTGCGAGGATGTACATGGACGCATTGCCAGCCCAATGCGAGTCAGGAAGGCCTGAAAAACTCATCATGATCAAGGTGAGCCCTCGGACTTTCTCAATTGCGCAATATTGGTACTGATACGAACAGTATAGCGTGCGTTATCTTTGATTCAACTGCCCTGGCCCTGACAAAGTCTCAAAGCAGTATTAGAGTGGTTGGGCCGTGCGCACCTCGCTGCAGATTTTCGAACTTCAGCGCCGCTTTTCCTCTTGTTCTCTCTGCTTATGTGCGCCGAAATCAGAGGCAGAAATGCAACAACAAAAGGCTCCTGACAATTTCACCTGCCAAAACGCCATCGCACGCGTTTGCAACCCCTTCTTGTCATCTGAGGATACGATGAAGATGTTTGAACAACGATCCATCTTCGAGACAGTATGAAGCAAGTAGTAAAGCACATGCCTTTCGTCATCTGTAAATCGCTCTAACCTTCCAATGCAGAGCCTATAGCGCAGTCCTTGGCGGAACAAATCTTCTTCAGCTCGAAACCCGTCACTGGACGGTCTCTGGTTCGCGCTGCCGGTGCTTGTTGCTCCCTGCGCGAAATGCCTCATCTCGAATGACTGACGTTTTGAGACTCTTTGCCTCACCGAATTCTGGTGATTCAGCATGTCGATGCTTCCCAAGAGCATTGTTAGATCAATAGCGACGATTGAATCACTGCACTTACGAAAAGTCAATTTTACATGCTGTTTTAATCCTGGAAGCTGAGAATGACCATCCCCTAAGAGATCACGACTAGGAATAGACCGCTGACTTGTACAATTCATGTAGCTAACGTATTCCGCCTACATACCGCTCGCCCTGCGCACGTTATCAAGAATAGCCGTCGAAGTCCAGGCAACGCACAACTTAAACGCAATCACTATTACCCATCGTCTCGGCACCGTCCCTATTAGCGAGGAATCGATACTGATATGCGTCAGCACCGCGCATCGGGGCTCTGCTTTCCGTGCAGCAGAAGAAGCGCTCGAAGATGTCAAACGCAAAGTCGAAGTCTGGAAGAAGGAATTCTTCGAGAACGGAGGCACATTTGAGGGCCGCGATGGCGATGGCATCTGGCGTGCCAACAAAGAGTGGGACAAAGACGGGAGGCGCAAGGGAGCATAGAATGAACCGTGACCACTTTCGAGAAGGTTCAATGGCCTCTATTCGCGAGCTCTTTACGGCAGAGGATGTGTCCAGCTTGGAAATGTACGGCATCCTTCACTCATACCTCAAGGCCCCTACAGGTTGTTCGTGAATGCCATCACCGACTTCCAACCCGTAGATGATGGATCCCCAGACCCGTGCGTCTCATCTGCAGAAGCTGTGCGTATCGTCACATGGTCCGTCAGCACGCGAGCGTCATGCTTGGTGAGAGCCCTAAGCGCAATGCTTTCACATTGAAAAGTCAAGGATATGTCCTGACGCGCGTTTCCAATTGCTCTGCACAAGCAATGCGCGTGCCGATATCGTTGGTCAGTTCATCGTGTTCGGTATCTGATCCACGGCTATTGGGGCTGCTGTTCATTTGAGAATGGCATGGCGTACAGGTAGTGGCAGGTGTTGGATAGGTAGGCACAAACAGTATGTAGGCTGATTGCCTCCTCACACTGGTGTGCACCGCATTTGTACTTTATGTAATCCATGAGATGGGAGCTTGAACCTCAGCCCTCCTCACCATCTCTGCTTATCGCCAACCCTCAGACAAGGCGATCAGCCATTGCGCATAGCTTGCCTGACAATTCGGTCTTGCGCAAATTCCTACCTGTCGTATGGCGTTCGATGTCGACACCGATAATGAAGGCGAAGCTTTGTCTTGCTCTTGTGGCGTACCAGGCAGTCTGACCCTTCGCATGACGGCGCTAGTAAGTTCAAAATTGAGGCCGTTAGTTCTTACATATAGCCACGAGTCTTTTCTGTTCGATTTCAGAGCTACTATAAGTGATCATTCAAGAAGAGCTATGGCAGTCTTGGAGACTTTTGATAGGATAGCAGAGATGTGTTGAATTACGGTGAAGCATCTTCTGGCCTCGTATCTACTCTAGCCGCCGTTCCTGGTACCGAGAACACCACGATTTGAGGCCTCTGAAGTTTTGGAATAGAATTGTCACCGGCCATGCCCCAAGATTAGCCTTGACTGAATTCCACAGATCTTTCTTTCTTGGAGAGAGGACTCTTTGTGCTGTCGACAACTACAGAGCTGGGCGTTGGCCTAGCTCCTGGCTTGATGAGGACGTGGATACTCCAGGATCCTATTGTAATTATTGTGGCTCCCCATGAGTGGATGTCAGGGCAGTAATGATATGCACTGCTCAATGCAAGGTCAAAGGCAACCTTGTGCACATGTCTGCGCAATAAGGTGGGTGGGCGGTACGCGGAGGCTGACGGAGCAATCCTATCGGGGATATCGAAGTCCCGGTCTGCATCTGATCTGGACGTAGCATACAACCAAGTGACTCAAATCGAGAGCGGCAGTCAGGCCTCCGTTTTCGTGCGCGTACTTGGTCAAGGAGCAGTACGTGCTGTCGCATCGGCCAAAGGTGTCCTTGAGTGGCCTCTACTGGGCACGGCCCGCTCTGACTAAGATAGCGTGGATACCTACCTACTGTACCTCTGCAGAGCCTGTCTGCACCCCACTGTCTTCAATGAGGAGATGTGGAATATGTGCTGCACATTAAATGAGAGCTGACAGCCGCTGTGCAGTACGAGCAGATTTGGATCAACAGACTTCCCTCGCCAAGTCTGATTCACTTTCCCGGTGGACTGCTGGCGAACGGCAGCTGGGGCCGAGGGGGGTGTCGGACTTGGAGTGCAGGCGGTGCACATGTCCTACCCAGACGAGTTTAGAACAGGAACGTGACGCCAGATCGCGAGAGACGCAAGACGACTGCTGCCTACACAGCCTGCCACTTGAATCCCGCTTCGCCCACCACTCGAGCGATTTCGCATTCCATTTCCCACCATCCACATTCAACTTTAGACCAGATCGACTCTCGCAGCCTTCTGCGCTACGTCTCGCTCGCCAGCCGGCAATCGCGACTCATCGCCCCCGGCCCCCCAGGCTGCAACTTTCACCCTCGCCTTATTCAACTCCGCTGCTGCCTCATCCCCTTTCTTCACCTCATTCAGGCCCCTGCCCCCCCTTTCACCAGGCCTGCCCTCTCATATTGTCTCTCAGGCACACTAGGAGAGCTCACCCCGTCTGTTTCTGAGATAAGATACAACTCGAGACCAGAGGACCCTCTGCGCCCGGCCCCGATCTGCCGACCCCACACTTGGCGCTTTTCTCCCTCTCCGTCTCTGATCTTCCGACTCCTCAGCGTTTCTCAGCCCCTTGTGCCAACACGTCGCATTGGGCGCAGTATTCAGCTGGCTCTCTTCGAGGTATGACAGTATTTCCAAGTCTGTCGAAACATATATTCTGCAACCACTGACACTGGACTTTCATCTCGTGGCAGCCGGCATCCATCCTTTTACAATTTCGCTCCAAATCCTGCCGACTCCCTCCGCCTCTTCAAAATGGCTTCTACAAACAACCCTCGTCGAAGCCAGCCGCGTCTAAGCCCGCAGCCTTCAGCTGAGACTGCCGCCGCTGCTCTACCCAAAGGCTCCACCTTCCACACTCCCACAGGCCCTTCTGTCGTTGGCGACCCGGTACTAGACGTTCGCAAGCTCCCTCGTCGCGCTCCCACTAGTCCCAAAGGTCTACATGAACTACTTGACGGCTTGAACGATCGCATTGATGGCATGACCATCTCTGAAAACACCACCGCAACTCAAGCGAGGGATGACCGCCTTGCCAATCCTTCCTTCGTGGTAAAAGCCCAGAAGCTGCCCAAAGACCGCTCTGGCAACTCCAAGGATCCCTTTGATGTCAACCATCGTGCCGACAAATTGGCTTCTCGCAGCAACAGCGACCACTCTCTCATGACTCTGACAGCGGCATTGGTTCTTCCGTATCTGCTGAGAGCGCTCCTGCGAGTCCGGAACTGCAGCAACGCCAACGAGCAGGTAGTATTCCTGATAATGATGCTTCACCCATCACCCGCACTAACGTCGGCACCCTCATCAAAGATCTTCAATTTCATCAAAAGTCCGCATTCACACTTCTGGGCCGGCCGAATCAAAATCTCGCCACCAGTCACAAACTCGGCCGACGTGCCGCTGATCTCATCGAGCGCTTGATTGTCAATCCTCTGTCAGAACAGCCTCGCCTCGAGTCTTTCCACAAGCTTGTCAAGGGAATCCCTTCCGGCATCGAATTGGGTGCCATCACTTGCCTTCGAGATGTCGAGAAGTATCTTGTTCTACAAGCGCCTGTGAGTATTTCTGGTCCCGGATTCGGGGCTTCCGAATTGCAACTCTTGTCTAACAGCTTCCCCTTTTTGAAGAAACGCGCTGCACGTCCAGCGAGCTTCCTCATTTTCGCTGAAACTGCGATTCAGTGTGTTCACCACACTCATCGCACCTCGCTGGACGAGACCTTGTTCGTCCCACTGACAAGCATACTTTAACCTTTACTTTGTCGACCTTATTGAACAAGTACGACAATACGCCAGAATCATGGAGGCCCACCGTCTGTCGACCGCTCATGGTAAGAGTAAAGCCAAATCCATGGACGTCGAACTCAATGAGGCTGGCCTGAACGAAATGGGCGAGCGCATCAGACTGGAAGGAGGCATCAGCAACGACGGAAGGCCTCTTCGTCTTGTTCGCGAAGGAGCAAACGGTGAGATAATTGAGATTGACACCGAGCAGCAGCAACTTCTGGACACTGAGATGGAAGACGGCGAGCGATCCATGGCGCGAAAGCGTAAATGTGATATCGGCAAGGAGGTCTTGCGCGGCTGTCGAGAGTGCGGCAAGCAATTCCCTCGCACCTGCGACCTCACCAAGCATGAAAAGACCCACACTCGCCCTTGGAAATGTTCCGAGCCAACTTGCGACTATGCCGTCTCTGGCTTCGCGACTGAGAAGGGAGTGTGATCGTCATTACAATGACAAACACGACAAAGACCCTAAGATGTACAAATGTTTGTACGACAATTGCAACTATATGTCTAAGCGTGAGTCCAACTGCAAGCAACACATGGAGAAGACGCACGGTTGGCAGTACACTCGATCCAAGTCTAAGAAGGATCAGGAGATCAAGATCCCCATGATTCGCAAGTCAGAGCTTCACAGCCACCTCAACACGCCCATGTCCATGTCAGCCGCTACCCCTCTTCCTCGAACCATGGCTCGTCTTCTGTTGCCACCCCTACATCAACTCACCTCTCCTACTCGCCTGTTGCATCGACCTCTAACGGCATCATCTCGCCCATGGTTGAAGAAGCGGCAGGCCCAGTTTCCAGAATTCGATCTTCTCCGATGACTTCGACTTCGAAGACGACCAATTTGGCTTTGCCTCATTTGGTAATGAATTGGGCATCGAACGGTCAGGCTCATTGGACGCGGAAGGAATGACACGTACTCTAGCAGCACTGTCGATCTCATGTCCAACAGCGACAGCGCGCCTTCGGATGTCATCACAGGCTTCAACTTCTCGTGGCCAATGCCTGATTCATACATTGGTGCATACAATAACAACAACAACAACACCCAAGGCCCGGCTCAACAGCCCACGCCGGCCTACTCTGACTACAAGGATTTCGAGATGGGAGTCGAGGCAGGCTTGGGGGAGGCACCCATAAAGCCTCAAAGAACGGAGGCTGGCCTCATCAGCCCCTCCTCAGACGCACAATTCAACGGTGCGGACGACTGGGCTCTGTTCAGCGGACCAACTGGCGGCGATTCCTCAACGGCCAGTAATCAGCTCTTCCCCGAGCTGAATGATGTTGAGAATCAGTTTGGAATGAATGAGCAACTGTTGGACCCCATGTTTGGAAATGCTCACGATGACTATGGCATGAATGACTGGCTGAGCAACTCTCAGCAGCAGCATCAGGCGGCGCAACAATAAGAGTGTTGCTTTGGCAAGAGGTGTGGCGGAGGATAGTGTAACCATCCACGCTTAGACGTGTAGAGGGGAGTGCTGTAGCACAGGTGTATTACTTGCAAATATTGCTGCACAGGGCGTTGGGCGTATGGATCAGAGGACCATCAGCAGCAAGATTGACTGTCTGGCTTTATGAGCTTCGGCAGATTTGTGCATGAAAGCTTCCAGGCCGGAAGAGGCCAGACGAATGCCAGACTCATCATCACATCTCGTTTCAAGTCGTCTTTTTCGGCAGCTTCCAAGGCGCTGTTGACTGAGTGGATCGTTCTTGGATAGATGTGCATTGGCATCTTCGTCTCCGTTGAGACTGGGACATGCCGCACGGACGTTCCCTGTATTACGTAATCGAGCTCCCTCTCGAGTCTCGACTCTGTCTGTCTGTCTCCCACTCTCCGCTCGTGCCTGAAACTGTGCGTCATCTTCCGGTCGTGAGCGATCCCCTCTGTCCAGTGTCCCTCACTCTGGTCCTCTACGACTCCACCTGGACGGGCTCAGCTTCACTTCACCTATCGAGTTCAGCAGCACCGATCCTATCAAGGTCTCCTCTGCATTTGTCCCAAGTTGTTCTGAGCGGTGCAGAGCAACGACAGCATGCAACTTCTAGACGCGTCTACGGCGCTGATTTTTGGGGATGCTGCTCCAACGTAAGCCCTTCCCGCATGCGTGACAATCGGCCATGGCCTTAATCGTATCGACCAGGTTTTTACCCTCGAAGCTATTGTAAAGTGAGCAGCAGCGCAAGAAACCGAAATCTCCCACGCGCCAGCCCGTAGACTAACGACTTTTTGAATAGACATGAGCCTGACAGTGGTACGTTTTGTGCGCATCTCTGCCCTTTCCTCGACCCTTTGTCCCTGTCGTTCAATCTTCCGTGCCAGAGACTCACTCTTCTGCCCAAGGTCTCATCATTACCGTCACGCAATTCTTCCTGACCAGCCTCTTTGGCCTGCCGACGCAGTTGGCCTCGGAGCCGGGACGATGGCTGAAGAAACCGCGGCTCCCGCTCGAGCGACTTGCCATGCTGGCATTCCTCTTCTTCACAGTCAACATGATGAATAATTGGGCTTTTGCATTTGACATTTCTGTGCCACTGCACATTATCCTCCGCAGTTTCGGGGAAGCGTGACTACGCTCGTCATGGGCTGGCTTCACGGCAAGAGATATAGCGCTGTACAAGTAGGGTCCGTCATAGCCTTGACAGCAGGCGTAGTTATCAGCGCCTGGGCAGACGCATCCTCCAAAGTATGTCGGGGTCCACCTCTTTCTCCCCCTGAGATTCCGCTCGCGCCTATGAGTTGAGGCACAGCATGAGCCGCGCACGCTGACCCGTGCCGTCTATCTAGGGCAAGACATCGTCCAACCCCTCGACTCCTTGACGTCGAGCTCCGGCACACCCTCAGAAATTCCTGCCCGGACTCGCGATTCTCTTCGCGGCGCAGGTCGTCGCGGCGTGGCAGGGCGTGTATGCGGAAGCCACGTACGCGCAGTACGGCCGGGCATGGCAAGAAAATCTCTTCTACTCGCACGTCCTCGGTCTCGTCTTCTCCGCCGCCCTAGCGCCCTCCATCTTCCAGCAACTCCAGCGTCTATGGCACGGGCCCCCGGCTGCAACAATTGCTCTCGTACCTGCCTCGCAACAGCGCCCTCTCGAGATTTCTCGACGAGAATCTGAGTCGCGCGGAGTGTCCACGTGACCTTCATCAGCCGTGATCTTGCTTGTTGCAAACTCGAGGACGCAAGTTGCGTGCAGTTAGCGGCGTGAACCATTTATCCTCGCAGACTACGGCCGTGCGCGTGACGATGTCCTAAATATACGAAAACTCGTCGTTTCTTGCTGAGTTGCTTCATCTTTGGAAATCCGATTTCAGGGCTCGTGGCGCTGGGGTCGGCGTGGGCTTGTCGGGGCTGTGCATGGCTGGGATTCGAGCAGGCGTAAGCCGGTAAAGGAGAGATTGAACCGAGCCGGATCAGGCGAATGGTGACAAGAAGAAGCAATAGCAGTGGCAGTGGGGTAGCACTAGAGCATATAGAGCATGTAAAGGTATTTCCGACCCTCCCTATCTTTTGGATTTGGAGTTGGGAGAAAGTGTACGACGCTGGAGCATGGTCTAGCTAGGATGGGCGAGGCGTATAGGAACCTACCTACCTAGGTACCTACTACCTAGGGTTTCCGGAGACTCCTTTCAGGGCATTAGAACTCCTAGGGCAGAGCGGTCTGCAATGAGTGTATGTTTGTGAGGATGGTGGCAGGGCCCACAATTTAGAAAAGGTCAAATGGATTTAGTGATGTAAGAGAGATACATCTAGTAACCACGAGAACCTTGTATGGCAACTAGGTTGTGGCTCGCATCTACCTTTTCTACCCACACTGAAAACAACAGAGATTCCAAAACTCTCTAATCTTTCTTTCAGTGCTGCAACGAGTAAATTCAGTAGCAGGTGAGTGGTAGATACCTAGGTGAGATTAGTGTCTACCCAGGAACCCAAACAAGATCCAGTCCAGCCCGACATTAACAGATAGAAACACCATGGAGCAAACAAACAACACGACAAATGCCAAAGCAGATTTGAAACGAAGCAGGCTTTGTTCGTAGCATCGTACCGTTTCTATCCTAGGTACCAAGTTCAATCTAAGGTAGTCATGCAGCATCATTCATCAGGTAGAGATACCACAAACAAGGTATCTACAGGCCCCGTCCACTGCCTTGGGTAAGGTACCTAGGGAGGAGGTAGGTAGGCAGGTAACTAACAGCCTACCCTTTTCGTCTTCTCGTCTTCTCGTCGTCAAATATTCGAGACGTACTTCTTCGTCCTCTACTCTCATCGCTTGTTCCGGTGCGCCTCCTGCCTTGCTCGTCTGAGTCCTGACCTTGCCCTCTCCCTCTCCCTTAGACTCGAGCGTTCCTTGCCCTCATGACACCATGCAACTATCGTCGGTTATAGTTCAAGAACCGGCTTCCAATGAATAGCAGAATAAGATCCGACCCAACAAAAGCCGCAAAATCCCCAAGTCCCTCCACCTATTATCAAAGTCCAAGCCGAGCGGCGTATAGAACTGATCGCCAACGCTATAGGCACAGTACTCGCACGCCCATTGCACTGGGGTCATTGATGTAGCCTGCTCCATTTCGTGCAAAGAAGTTGGCCATGTACTCACCGCAAGTCTGATTTGCAGGAGCGGTCAGGATGTTGAACTCGGACGGCTGACATACAACTGGTTTGCCATGGAGTTCTGTCACGACCATTCCGCCAATGAGACGAGTAAAGGATCCAGTGGTATAGCCATGTACGCCAAAACTTCGGGATTTGTGGTTCTGGGATGGTGACACCCGCAGAAGAGGGAGAATGTGATTAGGGATCGGTGGGTTGAGGAGGGCTGAGATGTACGAAGATGGAGTCAGGGCAGCAACCATCTGACCTAATGTCACTGCAAACAATTCGCAGATGAGGATCATCAGGAATTGATACCCTGCTCTGCTCGCCTCGGCGGAGAATCCTGGAAGGAAGTAGATTGGGATAAAGAAGCCCACAGCGCAGAGAATGCTGTAGCAATTCTGCGAGCACCATCGACAAGGCAAGCAGGGGAGTTGACGGTAAGCTTTGCTGGCGCTCTCGCGATAGAAGATCATGCGTGGGCCAGATCATACGAAGTCGACTCGGAGCGAGGATCAGCGCCGTAAAGAACGGGTAATTTGGAAGACGACGAAACGCGGTACTGCAGCGATGACCGAGAGCCGTCGAGCTGCAATAGCCAGGCCGGAGATGAGAGCCAGTACAACGTGGTTGAAGAGTCTCGTAAACCCGTAATTTGGTGAGCGCGCCAGAAGGAGAGCTGTTGACGTCTGTTGACAACCTGGTGCCAGAGGGAGTCGCACATCTTGCTCCGAGATCTTGACCGCATCGTTGGCATTCAATCGCTCTGCTCTTTACACGCAGAATCTCATCTTTGATGGATTGCAGTTCGATGCTTCATCCCAGATGTCACCCCAATCCTTCCCGCCGATGCGTGGTGTTGACCCGGCTCCGACCGAGCCCAGCATCCACTCTGCTGGGTTTGCGTCCGGGGGCAGTGAGCACCGTGTCTGGCGAAATAAGATCGTAGTACTGATGCATCTTTGCCGATGTCGCCAACAGGGACAGGGTCATGGGTCCGCGCTGCAGAAGGAGCAGTCGGTCAAAGTTCTCAAAGAGAGCGCTGTTGGGCTGATGGATACTGCTGATGATGTATGTTAGCAGGACAAAGACGAATGCAAATAGCTGGCGATTGTTACTCACCAAAGAACTGCCTGCCCGGCGGCAAGCAACTTCTTCGTGAAACGGACGATATTGAAGGCACTCTGTGAATCCAGCCCAGAGGTCGGTTCGTCAAGGAACAAGAGAAAGCCTAGGCTTTGCAGCCAGCCCGACTCCAATCGTGACACGTTTGCGCTGCTCTACAGCAAGACCAAAGGACGGATCGCCAATGATGGCGTCTGCGATATCCTCCATCTCGAGTAGTGAGATGACTTCTTCCACATAGGCATACTCTTCGGCCTGGGTCGTTTCAAACGGTTGTTGCAGCGCTGCAGAGAACCGTAAAGCCTCTCTGACTGCTTGAGTGCCTTCGTGCACATCGAGCTGTTCAGCATAGCCAGTACCTCGTTGGAAAGCAGTGGCAGGAGGCTTGCCGTCCACAAGACGATCACCTGGAGATGACGCCAATGTTCTTGCGGGAGGCAAGCACGTCGAGAAGGGTAAGTAGTCTTTCCAGCACCACTGGCACCCATTAGCGCAGTGAGCTGTCCAGGCTTGACGAAGCCGTAAATATTCCTCAGCAGGCGCAATTGACCAGAAGGCACGGGGACATCATAGCAGAGATCCTCCTATGTCAGGACAGCCTTTGAGGTAATGTTGAGATCTGCGGAAGCATTTTCTCCCTCCAGAAGACGTCGGTGCTTCTCGTCAAGAAGTTCTTCGTTTCTCTTCGTTTCACTGTTCTCCTTAAGAACAGTGTAGTGAGCTTTACCACCGGCGCCCCACTTGACGATTTCTCCAAAGATGACATTGCACGCGAGAAAAGCCACAATTAAAACAATAAAGATACCCTAATTTCTCCACTGATCATGCCAGTCATAGCGGAAAGTTGTTTCGATATAGTCCTTGCCAGAGACGACAGGGTTTTCTCGTCCGCGACCCCCGCCAATGTACATACCTGATTGTTGATATTGTTGTAGCCGGGGCCGCTAGGGGATCAGACTCTGGGTCGTGCAGGTCAAGTCAATCCTCTTGAATTCGTTCATCATCAGTGCTGAGTAGCTTCAAACCTAGGGCATTGATGTAGAAGATCCATCTAAGCCAGACTTGTTGACTTCGCTAACTGATCAGGTAGCCGCTCAGGACCATGAAGAGCGTGATGATGATTGCCGCAAATTTGATGGCATAGTCAAAGTCTGGACATAGACAGCCTATCGTTCTGAAGAACAAGGTCATAGCCAAATATCCGCAGATGATGTAGAAGGTAAAGGTAAAGAAGGCTCCGGGGGTTCGCGCAAGATCGCACATGAAGTAAACAATGATCGAGAAGAGTGTGATTTGAGCAGTTGCGAATACCATATCAACACATACTATTGCAGAAATATCTGGTCAGGTCTCAATTCACGGCTCGGGCATGAAGGAGGACTCACTCTGCGCGATCCATAGTGCCGATGGACGATGGAATGCAAATGCACGATGCTTGTTGACCAATGTGCGGCCCAGCATTGTTGATGCTAATTCACCAAATGCCTGAAACGCATTGAACAAGAGTGCAATAAACAATAGACCTCCACGGGTGAAAGCACCAGCAGAAGTTAAGGGCTGATCCAGCCAGACTGTACCGAGGACAATGGCAACTGAGATTGAGGTGATATATGAGGTGCAGAGGGCAACTAAAGACGAAGCTAGTTATTAGTAGCTGACAGAGCTGACCAGGACTTGAAAGCCGACTTACATTTGTCTTGCCACTTGAGGAAGAATTGACGTCTTACCAGCGCTTGTACCTGAAGCCAAAAGGGGATAGTGTAAACGGAATTTTTGCTAGCATGCCGCTTGCCTTCAACGACTGCAGCCTGGAATTCGGCATGCTTCTCCTTTTGTTGCTCTAAACTCTTGCGATACTCGGCCATCTCATCATCAAGTCTGCGGGACACTTCGCTCTTGTCGAAAGCAGCGGCCATTGACTCGTTGTCAGAAGGTGCATTAGTTGCATCTCGGCCGGGTTTGTATTCGCGCTCGTATTGATCTGTACAGCCAGTCAAGTAGTCTGGCGTTGTCTGACGTGGTTTCTCAAGGAAACCCAAGCCCTCGAAGTAAGCCCGCGCGTCTTTGGTGGAACCAAAGTAGACACAACGACCCTGATCGATAACAAGGACTTTGTCGAATTGAGCGTAAATGTTCTCACTTGCTTGGTAGAGCGAGACGAAAGTAGACGTCTTGTAGATATTGGTGAGGATGCGCAAAGACTTTGCGTAGTCAAGCGCAGTCGATGCATCCAAGCCCCGTGTCGTATTGTCCCATGAGCACACTGAGGCGCCAGTAATCATCATCTCGGCGATGGAGACTCGTTTGCGCTCGCCGCCAGAGACGCCTCGAATAAACTGATTACCGACGACAGTGTTTCTCGTGTGCTCAATGTTGAACATTTTGAGCATCAGGTCGACGACTCTTGACTTGAAATCGGCAGCACTTAGTCCATGGATACGCTTGCCAGGAGTCTTGCAGTCCAAGGCGAAACCAAGGACCTGACCAACAGTGAGAGAAGCTTGGTGGACGTCGTCCTCCATATTGTAACAGGCTTCGCCTCGGTATCTCTTGGCAAAGGTGTCGGCGTCCAGGGGACCGTATAGGACCTCGCCTGCAACGTTGGTGTAACCCATGCGCTGATTGGCGAGAACCTTGAGCAAGGTAGTACAGCCACTCCCAGGACGGCCGAGGACAAGACACATCTCTCCTGGCTTCAACACGCCACGAAAGCCCTTCAGTATGTCAATCTCTGGACCTTTACTGCTGAGGCCGAGGATGCCCTTGATGGTTTGATAGACTTCAGAATCCAGGTCAGTTCTCGTCTCAGACACAGCGCCAAGCATACAAATACTTACCGTTGAAAAAGTTTGTGAAAGCATTCGGGAAGGTCTGTACAAAGATTTTTGCACCGCCATAGCCTGATACGGTCAAGTCATTCCAATAGACACCGACGTGCTTGTCCTTGATGCCAGCTTCATCTTCGAGCTGCTTGGTGTTTCGTAGGGTGGCTGCGAGGTCAAAAGGTTCGTCATCCGAGTCGGTATCGGAACTAACAGCCTTTTCGACATCTCGAACGGAAAGGGTCTTGTGAGGGGTCTGCTGAGTGTTGCTACAGCTGGATGCCGGTCTTGGATGAGAGTCCTGGCTTCGGTTTGAGATCTGGCGATTCAATTCGGCAAACTGGCGCTCGGCATTTTGCACGTCAACGCCCTTCTGCTCGTCGACCAGCGGGCCATATTTTTCGGCGTGTCGTTGGTAGTGTCTCGCCTCGTCGAGGAGATTGTCCGGCTCATAAGAGAGCCCGGAAGCAGCTGCAGCCGGGTCGGAATTCAGATTCTGAGTAGCATCAACGACAGAAGTATGGTCAATGGGTAGATGACCATGTGCATGAACAGCTGCTTCAAGACCCTCAGCCGGGGTATGCTCCCTCATATTTGGAGACCAATGGGTGGCAAGAGGCGATTGTAAGGCGCCAGTGTATAGGAGGCAGAGAAGCCTGGTTGCGGATAAACTTCGGCGTGTCCGGGCAGGGGAAGGAGCGGCTGTGGGGGTCGCGGTTAGGTAAGCAGAAGCAACGGAGCGGAAGTTGCAGGTGCCGAATCCGCGAGGAGACGGAAGGCTCCAAGGTTCACAGTCGAGGCCAGCCGGATCCCCTTCCAACAAGCAGCAGCAGACGGTCGAAACAGCAGAGAGGAGCGGGCAGAGAATGGAGGTGAGGGAATGTGGCCCAGTATTAGTTTATGCACAAGACATGTGCAAAGTAGTGCTGGGCGATGGTCGCCAGTGGCGTTGGGATGCCGGGACCCCCTCAGTGCTGCTCAATGCTCCTCATGCTCCGTGCTCGGCAGATCTGCGTGCCGGTGTGCAGTGTCCCAAAAGTCTGGTCTCTGCCTTCCATCAGATGCGCCTCACATTGCGATACCCTCCTGTCATCGGCTCGGGTCTACTGGCTGCCAGCGCTGCTACATTACGCGATGGGCAGGGGCAGAGTGTCGGGGAGCTCAGGTCACTGCTACCTACAGTATGGCACCCTGGGCGGGTCTCCAGCGCCCCGCCTGCTGACATCTCAAGCGTCTGCCCTAGACATGGGCGCTGCGCATTCGCGGAGATCTGAGTGACTGCATTTTTGCACACCCATTGAGCCCAAGCTGCCGCTCGGCAGCTGTCATGCAACCTCACGTCCACTTCTCGTCACCCAAGGGCGATTGTGAGCAACAATGAGCCATCGCCTGGGCCTGTTTAGCCTCAATCGACAAGCGTCAGGGTCCCAGCCGCGCGCCACTTGGCTGCCTTCCGTCACCACTGCTACAACTTCCATCACCGACGGATTTAATGCTCGCCTCAAAAGCCGCATCACTCATTATTTGTGCGCGCGCCACCGGCCATGTATCCGCTGCCTCTCTATCATTTAGACGTACGCGGCTCACTGTGACTGATGGTCCTTGTTTTCTTTCTTCTTCTTCTTCGACGACGATGACGGCCCCTTCCCGTTCATACGTCTCATTCATTCTCGCTTTCTTCTTGGGCTCTGATAGCCGAGGCAGCACCCCATGCACTACCAGGTAAACGAAGGACAGATACAACCAGCAGTAGCCAAGCCATGTACAAGAAGAATCCATCCCATCCTCTCCCTTCCTCGTCATAATAAAACAGTCGTCGTAACCATGGGTATAAAACAATCACTACTATGCTTTGCTCTCTTCCACCGACGTCCGGGAACTGGCTGACTCGTGCTCTCGCGAGTCCAGCTTCTTGCGCCAGCTCGCCAGACTGCCCGACAGTCCTGCTTGCCCTCCGCTGTCCGATGTCCCCATCTTCTCCAGCACGTCCGACCCATCGCTCTGTCGATTGTAGTTTTTGGTCGTCTCCCAGTGCGACCGAAGTCCCTCGAGCTCATTTGCCAGCTGGTCCAACGCCTAGTCATGCCTGTTAGTCTTGCACTGCCTTGTCTGCTCCTGTCTCACTCTCTGCTACTTACCATGCTATTACGGGAAAGCACATCTTCGTGCGGCCCATCGTTGCTATACGACGACAGAGCCGATGCACCGCTCAGATTTCGACTGTGCCCAGCACCCGCCGACGGCGCTCCGCCTCCATTGCCTGCCGCTGCTGTCATCTGCGCCTGCATGTTCTGGCTCTCCCGACGATAGTTGTTGACCTTGTTGCCCACATCTTCCAGTAGCATATGCGCCTTGTGCTCTGCCTCACGTACCTGCTTCTCAAGATCTGCGTTGCGCATCCGCAGTCCGTCCGCTTCTCGCGACCGTTCTCGAGATGCGTCAAGCTCCCTCTGAAGCCGTTCACGCTCCGTGTTGGCCACGCGCACAGATGCCACCTGCCGCTCAAGCTCGGCCGTCTTGCTCTGTAAGCTTCCCTGTAGAGTGTCAATTTCCTGGCGCAGAGCTGAGCCCTCCTGCTCCCAACCCCCGGGGCCCGCCCCTGACGCAAGCTTGTCTTGGAGCTCCTTATTCTCCGTCTTGTATCTCTGAAGCTCCTGTTTCATCTTGCTCAGCATCTTCTCCGTCCCCTTGAGGTACTTGACGGCCGACTGATAATCGTTGTCGAGCGCGGCCAGCTTCTCTTCCCAGCCGCGGCTGGCTTCCTGCTCTCGCTGCTCAAAGGAGACGCGCATCTCTTCATTCGCTTGGCGGCTGGCCTCCAATTGGCTCTCAATCTCGCGCAATCGCTCCGGGTCCTGCGGCAGTTCAGAAACTTTCCCAGTGTCAATGCCTCTGTCGTGCAACAGGTTCTTAATGGCGTCGTGTTGTCCTTTCAAAGCGGCAAGCTCAATGGTATGATTGCTGAGCTTCTGCTGAAGATCAGCCTTCTCTGCGTGGAGCGCAGCGGATGAGGTCGAGGTCTGCTGTAGTTGCTTCCTCATGGCAAGCCCTTCGCGGCTAGCCTGCTCTTGATACGCCTCCAGTCCCGCGATCCTCTCTTCCGCTCGCCGCAGCTTCTCGGACGCTGTGTCGGCTGCGCTCTGGTTCTGTCGTACAAGTGTATTGGCGGCTTCAAGTTGCTCCTGGAGCACTCGGATGCGTTCGTCGTTTGCTGCAGACGATTGCTCGCCTTGCGTGCTCGTGCTACCAAACCCTGCCAACACTACTCCGCGGTGCTTCTCCGCCTCCTCTTTGTAAGATGCGGCCGACTCCTCGGCCTCCTGAAGTCGTCGGGTGATACTTTCAAGCTCGCTGGATTGCTCTTCGTGCTCGGAACGCAGCCGACCAAGCTTCTCCTGCAGCGCTGCGCGGTCCTTGCGCTCTTCATCGAGCTTGCGTTCAAGGAGCTCCGATTTGTCTGATGAGGCTTTGACTGCTTCGTGAAGCTTGACGAGGATGCCATCGTGACTTTTGGAAGACTCAAGGGCTGTGGTGTGTTTGCGCTGGAGATCATCGTGATCGATCTGCAACATTCGAGACGACGCGAGGGCTTCAGCACGTGCAGCAGCCTCATCTCGAGCTCGCCGTTGTGCCTCGTGAAGTTCAGCACGTAGCTGCTCAATCTCAGAGGTGCTCTCTTGTTTATGTTGGTCGAGTTCAGAAGCACGCGCGTGCGCATGGTTAGCTGACTCTTCTGCATACTGTCTGGCTTCACGCTCGGCAGCGACCTCTCGCTCTAGCGCTCCAAGCTTGGATGTCAGGTCCTTGTGTGTAGCCAATGCTACTGCCAAACGTCTGCTGATGTCGCTTGACCTCCCCTCGTCATCTCTAATGTCGACCCCTCGTTGTCGCGAGAGAGCGTGTGTCTTTGCGTTGATGGCCTCGGATAGCGCCGCGTCGCGCTCTCTTTCGACTTGAGCGATCTTCTGCGTTGTAGAGGTCGCTTGATTGCTATAGGCTTGTTGGGCAGCATGCAGCTCGTTCCGCATCCTCAGAAGTGCTTCCAGCAGAGGTCGGTCGCTGTCGCCAACTGATGATGGTGGACTCGCGTCGGCGGAAGCTGCTTCTTCTAGACTTGTGCGGAAGCCTGCCTTTCGTGCGAGTGCAAGCTCGCTTTCGTACCATGCATTCTTACTCCGCAGACTGTCCAGCTCGCGAGCGTGGTCATCAGAGTATTGAGTGTGTGTCATTGCTGGGGACGATCCAACACCACTGTCGACGGGAAAGCCGCCAGGCATTTGGACCTGCTTTGTAGTGTCTTCGGTCGGGGTGACGAAGACATCGCCAGCGCTCTCCGAAATATCCTGACGGCGTCCAGCAGCTGATCCAGCACGACCTTGTTGGAAGCTATCTTTCCTACCCACACCTGTTGCACTGGACATTGTGGGAAGTCCGTTGAAGCCCTGGTTCTGCAATGGCGCTTCTCTGGCATTCGGTGGGCTTGATGCTGAAGCCCACTGGGACTTCTCAAGACTGTCAATGCTAGGGCGGTCCGTTGTTTGCAGGCGGTCGACTCGATTGTTCAGTCTCGCCGGCGAGTCACGACCTCCCTCGGCAGCAGCGAGGGCGCCACCGGCAAAGGCAGGCTTGATACCATTCGCGATGCGTGGTTGCGGGGCTTGCTGAGCGGGGGGAGGGCCAGGCTGAGGCGGTACGAAAGGCCGTCGAGCAGCCTGCTGCTGCTGTTGCTGCAGTAATGGCTGGTGTACGGACTGCAATTGTTGCTGTGGGGGGGCTTCATAAGGGTCTTCTTCCCGTATTATTTCGTTGGACCCAAATCGTTGAGCAATACCATTGACAGGGGCATCCCCAGCTTGTCTTGACTCGGATCTGCTGTCAGAACGGCCTTGTTCAGCAGCTGTACTGGGCCTGCGGGCGCCAGGTTGCCGCACCTGAGGGAGACCTTGTGTCTGGGGGGGCGGCGAAGCCTGTGCCGAGGGAGGAACATCGTTGGGATAGCGAATCTTGGTGGTGTCCAATATGTATGCTAGACTGAGCTCGCTCGGGTCACGTGGAGCGCTGCTAGGTTCGCCAGCCAGGACCAGGATTTTGTTGCCGCAAGCTGTCAAGCCATGACCGGAGCGAGATGAAGGGGATGGGCCCATGTTCTGGAATGTGTACCATCTTCGTGTAGGGATGCGGTAGGCTGCAAGGTCGCCCAGGTCCTTACCTTCCTCGGTGCGGCCGCCGAAAACATACATAACGTCGCCAACAATGGTAGCAGCGTGGCCTTCCCTAGGACATGGAATAAAGCCAATGCATTCTTGCTTGGACCAATCGTTAGATTGGGGATCATAAACCCACACGTCGTTGAACCAGGTGTTTCCATCAGTACCACCAAAGCTAGCACGGTCAGCAAAGGAGTCTAAATTCTGATGTGAAAGTAACAGACTTACAGGTACAGTTTCTCCTGAAAAGTCACGACAGTATGATTCGTGCGCGCTGGCGGGATTTGGCCAGACAGCGGAATGCCCTCTGCAGAATTCTGCATCAAGATCTCCCATTGATTTGTTGGCGACTGTAATTGATTCAGGTCAAAGGCGACCAGATCGTTGAAAAAGTAACCCTCGACTTGGCCACCGAATATGAAAATTCTTGAGCCGAGGATGTTGAGAGTATGGCCATACCTGCCAGAAGGTCTCGGGCCAGCAGGCAGGGCACGCGACCAATGCTTGGTAGATGTGTTCAGGAGGTACAAGGTGTCATCTAGGACATCCATTTCGTCGACCTTGGTGTCACCTCCAAAGACAATGTATGCGTTTCCGACCAACAGACTGGCATGGCCGACTCGGGGACCGGGGCCTTCGGCGGTGGTAGGAACGGGATAGCATGTCAGGGCGCCCTTGCCTGTCTCTACTATCCACAGATCACCCTTGACCATGGACCCATTAATGAGGCCACCCATTAGATAGACGTCACCGTCCTTTGAGGAGACGGAGTTTGTGGCGGCGCCATATCTGGGGAAGGGGTTCTGGCCCAAGTTGGGAAAGTCAAGACGGCGTTGCGACCATGGATACAAGGACATGTCGGGAGCGGGCCTCTGGGGCGCCATGCGGGAACCCTGCTGGAGGCGGGGGGATTAGCAGTGAAGGAAGGCGGAGGGCGTCTGGGGAGACTCACATGATGGCCGAGTTCTGAATCGGAGCGTTGGGGACCAGCGCGCTCACCAGGAGGCGTGGGAGAGGAGATGCCACGGGCGTTCATTGGGCCTGCGGAGCCGATGGGGGGAGGAGGGCCAATGCGAGGGTCGCCTTTGTAGCCGTCTGCGGATGTGATGTTGCGGGAAGCCTTTGGCAGCCCATCTTGCTTGTTTTTTGACTTGAAGAGAAAGGCCATGGCGGGCTGGGGGAAGTGCAGGAGGCGGAGGGAGAGCGTGGGCGACGGGGCTGACGGAGGCCGAAGAGGGTGTTACAGGGGCAGCATCGAATGCAGAATGGCAGCTTTGATGGTGTCTGGGGTAGGTATGTTGAACGCGAGGAAGGGCGCGAGCGAAGAGCCGTCGCGGCGTAGGGGGAAGGCGTAGGTAGGTATGGGGGTGGTGGCTGGGAAAAGGAATCTTTCGCTCGGCGATCAGGCGGGAAGGTGGTCGCGCGATGTCTCTGGTCGCGGGCGGAGGGAGTCAATTTTGGAATGGACAGAGAGAAAGCGCGAGATGCGAGAGTAAAGAGCGGGCGAGTGGAGAAAGGAGAAGCGGTGGTGTATGAAAGAAAGAACGGGTGCTGGGCGAGTGAGGATGCGGCGATGGGGTCACGGCTCAAGGCCCAAGGGGAAGCAGTCTGACCCTGACTAGGAACGACGACTAGCAGCTGCTGAGGAGGAGAGTCGACGACGACTTGGCAGCCAGTCACAGCGGCGCATTCACCTATGCTTGTACACCTCGCGCTGGTCACTTGGGGCCTGTCACGGGCCAATTCGCATCTTATACGGGCGGACATTGCATTGGCAATACAAATGGCCTCTTCCGCCCTGTGCTGTTGCAGGCGCAGACCCACACGTGCGCGCGAGTCTATTGAGATTGCCCGTCGCCTGCACTGACGCTGTCTCGCGCTGCCTCTGTCTGCTGCTCGGCGTGGCGCACCTGTCCACATCCAAGGCCGGCCTGGAGGAGCGTTGCGTGTCGTGCGTGGGGCGCGGTGAAGCTCTGCGCACCACACCAGCAGCCTACCCACCATCCACAGTGCCCTCGCGATTGCAACGTGTGCGACTGCCTGTTTGTAGGATGAGAGAGTGTCTTGACTGCCTCTACTGCCCTTGCCTCGCCCCGTCTGCACCTCTCCATGCAGCGCAAACGACGCCCGTGCTCCCGTAATTGCTGCAGCGCGTCTGTCCAAATGCGTCGCTCCAAGCATTGCATCAAGAGGTGATGCCGCCGTGACCACACAACGTCGGCATGCACCGACACCTCACACACGCACAGGGTGACGGGAAATGGAAGAGTGATGCGGCTCAAGTAGGCCGTGGCTCGAGTTGAGTTCAGTCTTCCGTAAGCTGACCTCGCAGCCTCTCTCTCTCCGCCAACCGTGCACCTCATCCCCAGCTGGCCTTGCCCTCTCCTCGCTTCTACCGCGCTCGCCACGCGCACCTCTAATATACACAGGCTCTCTCGCCTCTCTTCATCCCTCTCTGCATCTTGACCTGCTTCTTACACCCCCCTCTTCCTCGCTGTGCTCGGGTCTGTTTGCGTCGCCATCTCTGCGATTCAGCCCACGACCGTACTTCTGTCACTCGCCTCTGCTCACCCGCCGCCCAGCGCAAGCGATGAGTCGCCCATCCTGTTCCTTCTACGTGCCCCAAAATGGCGGCCGTCGATTCCTCCGCTCCTCTGCTTAGGCTGTCGTCCAGCTACGCGGCAGACCGTCAAGCCCCACCTGCAGCTGCCGACCCTTCAGCCAACGCGAGATCACAAAACTCTCGAGACCCCGCTTCCATAGTCGTGCCCTTCAACTTCAACGAAAGCGATGCCGAGAGAAGAGCACGCATTTCCACCGCCATCACCGCCGCCGCCGCCGCTCCCGCTGCAGCTCCACCAAGACCTTCAATGCTACGCGCCCAGAGCGACTACGCAAACATCCCACGCTCGCGAACACCAACCTCTGAAGACTCCAAGGCCGTCGAGTCTGATGGCTGGCACATGCGTCATGGCCTCGACTATCAGAACTCTGCTGCTTATGCCCACGAGCTCTCCAATAACTTTTACCTATATTATAACGAGAAGCGCCATGAGACCTCTGGCGTTCCAAAGGACGACAACATTGGCCATTGTTCGGAGCAATGGCGCATGCGCGAGCGCCTTAAGACGGTGTCGGCTGCCATGCTGCTGTGCTTGAACATTGGTGTCGACCCTCCTGATGTCATAAGAACAAACCCCTCTGCGAAGCTGGAATGCTGGGTCGACCCGCAGCCTGCCACCGCTACTGCTCAGCAGCCCATTCAACACATCGCCAAGAATTTGCAGTTGCAGTATGAGCAGCTTAGCATGCGCACACGATACAAGGTCCTCTGTGATCCTACACTCGAGGAGACGAAAAAGTATGCTGCAACCCTGCGTAGAAATGCCAGAGACGAGCGCGTCCTTTTCCACTACAATGGCCATGGAGTTCCTCGTCCCACCGCTTCCGGTGAAATTTGGGTCTTCAACCGTCAATACACTCAGTATATTCCCCTGTCCCTGTACGACCTCCAAAGCTGGATGGGAGCCCCTGCCTTACTCGTATATGACTGCTCCGAAGCCGGTCTCATCATCAACAACTTCAACCTGGCCCTGGAGAGACATCAACAGGAGGCCGCTGATGCGCTCAAACAGAACCCCAATGCTCAGGTCCAGCATTTTCCCGAATGCATCCAGCTTGGTGCATGCAGACCCGGAGAACTCCTTCCCATCAACCCCAATCTACCCGCGGATGTCTTCACCAGCTGCTTAACCACGCCCATTGAAATGGCGGTCCGATTCTTCATCCTCCGAAACCCATTGCCATCAGCCCTACGCCCCGAAGACGCTAATAAGATCCCGGGTCGTTCTGCCGAGCGTAGGACGCCGATGGGAGAACTCAATTGGATCTTCACAGCCATCACCGACACAATCGCCTGGAATACACTGCCGAAGAATCTCTTCAAGAAGCTGTTCCGACAAGACTTAATGGTCGCAGCTCTCTTCCGCAACTATCTCCTCGCACAGCGTGTCCTTCGCATCTACGGCTGCCATCCCATGTGCTGGCCAGCAATCGAGTCGTGTCACGATCATCCGCTCTGGAAGAGCTGGGATCTTGCCGTCGAGATGGTTTTGGTCCAGCTGCCTGATTTGATCCGAGCCGAGAAGAAAGAGATTGAGTACGAGTACAAAAACTCAGAGTTCTTTGCTGAGCAGTTGACGGCATTTGAAGTTTACCTCGGCCAGGGCGCAATCGAACAGAAGGAGCCAGAGCAACTTCCAATAGTCCTTCAGGTCCTCCTAAGTCAGGTGCATCGACTTCGCGCTTTGATCCTTCTCAGCAGATTTCTCGATCTAGGTCCATGGGCTGTCAAGCTGGCCCTTGGCATTGGAATTTTCCCCTACGTGCTGAAGCTTCTGCAATCGCAGGCGATCGAGCTCAAACCGGTCATGGTCTTCATTTGGGCTCGAATCCTTGCAGAGGATCAATCCTGCCAAGCCGATTTGCTCAAGGACAACGGTTACCAATACTTCATCGGCATTCTTAATCCAGTATCTGGCATGCCTATTCGAGACGTCAGTGAACACCGCGCCATGTGCGCTTTCATCATTGCGATGTTCTGCAAGGACTTTCGTCAGGGCCAGATGGTTGCGCATACCCCAGAACTTGTGGAAAGCTGTCTCAGCCAAATCTCGTGGCAGGAGATTGACCATCCCCTCCTCCGTCAGTGGTCCTGCTTGTGTCTCAGTATGCTCTGGAAGGATTTTACAGAGGCCAAGTGGACCGGCATTCGAAAGATGGCACACCGGCGTCTGTGTGAAGCCACCTGGGATGTGGTTCCAGAAGTCCGTGCTGCCACACTACACGCCCTCACTAATCTCCTGGGTATCCCTGAGCTCACCGAACAGGTCGCTGCTGTCGAAGAAGAAATAGCGACTCGCGTAATGTTCATGCACAATGATGGCAGCGCTCTCGTTCGCAAAGAGCTCATCGTCTTTTACTCGGCCTTCGTTAACAGATACCTAAATCGCTTCATGGTGGCTGCTTATGAGCTCTTAGAGATGGAATGCCAACACGCTAAGAGAGCCGACGATAAGGCTCTGTCTTCGACGCCGTCCGATGGCAGCATTGACGACGATGCTGACCCCATCTCTCATCACTCTGTGTACTCTTCTGTTTTCATGCAGATACTCATGATGTCTGTCGACCCGGATCCGGAGGTTGCAAGAGATGGTGCTATTCTGACCGACTACATTCTCCTCGCGCTACGTTCTTCGTCATTAGGTACTCATGTTGACGGCGCTCTAGAAGATTTCGTCATGCACAGCCGTTCGGCAACACCGGTCAAAGCCGACACCTCTACTGATGCTATGCGGCCTTCCTCGTCACAAGCTCCAGCTTCACCAACGCGTCCAAACCTTGCTAGAAACGACAGCTATTTTTCCTTGGGTATGCGTCGTACTGCTAGCGTGGCGGCCTCACTCAAGAATCTCGCTTTTGGCGCGATGGCGCCGAGCGAAACGACTCCAGAACTTCCATCCAGGAGCTCGACGATTGCGCTTGGCCGGCCAGAGAGACTGTCTAATGCTGGACGAGCTCGACTGCCTTCAGATTGGAGCAGACTTTCTGACGAGGATCAGAATCTTGCATCAACCTATCCTCCAGCCAAATTCCCACTCCCGAAGAACTTCGCCCCCAGGCCGGAGAAGGAGACCACGCAGCTGCCCCTCAAGAGCACGTTTTATGACTGGTCAGTCGAGTATTTTCGCGAGCCGCAAATGAAACAAGACGAAGCGGACGAGCCGGGTAGCGAAGACTACAATATGCGTCTTTGGCGCAGGAACCGTAATGAAAAGATTCTCGAAACGACCCAGAAACTCAAGGAGCATGCAGGCAGCAGTCGCTGGGATAAGTCTTGCGGTCTTTTAGAGAATAAGTCCCGGCCGATGAGAATGGCCTTCCATCAGTACGATTCTCACCTAGCCGTCACTGACGAACGCGACACGGTTCGCATCTGGGATTGGGAGAAGTCGCAGGTCATTAATGAATTCTCGAATGGAAACCCGCTCCGCACAAAGATGACAGGGGTACGATTCATCAATGAAGATGACAAGGCGGTACTGATGACGGGGTCTTCCGATGGAGTCGTACGCCTGTTCCGTAATTATGACAACCAAAAGGCAAATCACATCGTCTCCTCGTTCCGTGCATTGACCGACCTTCAAGCAAGCACGCAAAACGCCGGCATGGTCTTCGACTGGCTTCAAGGCCGAGGTGAGATTCTGGTAGCAGGAGATGCTAAAGTGATTCGGGTATGGAATGCCATGAGCGAGGTGTGCAAGATGGTAAGCCCGATTCTATCACATTTGCATGAGCGCGGTCCGTGGCTAATGTTATTCCTTGACAGGATATCCCAGCACGCTCTGGGTCGTGCGTCACCTCGCTCACCTCAGACCAGGTCGAAGGCAACCTGATTGCAGCAGGCTTCGGCGATGGCGCCATCCGAATCTTCGACCAGCGTGAACGTCCAATGAGGGCGCGCGTCAACCAGTGGAAAGAGCACAACAGCTGGATTACTAACATTCATATGCAGCGCGGTGGCCAGCGCGAGCTCGTGAGCGGTAGCCGCAACGGAGAGATCAAGCTATGGGACATACGCATGGCCAAGTCTCTCAAGACGATCAAGGCGACTAAGGACACACTGAGAAGCCTGAGCGTGCACGAGCACGCGCCTGTTTTTGCAGCGTACGTCTGCGAGAAGCGTCCCCGTTACTGGCATAATATTAACCTGTCCTTTAGGGGCTCCGATCGGCACATGGTCAAGATTTACAACATGGATGGCAACTTCCTCTCCAGCTTCGAGCCATACTCGAGCTTCCTGGCGCAGAACCGGTCTGCAATCTCGACGACTGCGTTTCACCCGCATCGGATGATGGTGAGTCTTTGCTTCTTCCTCTTCTTCCTCCTCTTCTTCCTCTTTCTGTTCTTCTTCCTTCTCTCTTGAGACCTGTTCGTTCTCAACAGAGTGGAGCCCTTTCGCTAACAAAAAGTCACAGCTCGCCTGCTCCTCGATGAGCAACACCAGCATCAACATGTTCTCCGTTGTCCCACCTCAAGCTGACGGACAGACCAACGGCGCCCCCGCCTGAAGGGGTCCTGTCTGCTGAGCTGAGCGGTGGAGACGCAATGGGGAACATAGCTACTACGATGAAGCATCTTTTTTCTACTTTCCCACCCTTTGAACTGATTGTGAGATTAGAGCTGGAATTCATTCATGCATAGCGGGACGGCGCATGGGTAGGCTCAGGCTCAATCTGGGCCTGCTTGGCTCGGCTGGGCCATGTGTCACATCTTGTACAGTAGTGAATCCATTAGACGGCTAACGTACCTTGCCTGATTGCATAGGTAGGAAACTTGGGCCGGCTTGAATGGAATATCACGCATTAGCATCTACATCTACGTTTACATTTGCGTTTGTGCACCCAGTGAATGATCAGAGTCTACTTGTTTGCTGAGGTCGCGATTGCGAGTCTAAAGGTCAAGGTGGGTAAGAATACATTCGAATGAAGGAGTAGAATAAAAGCTGAGAATAAGTACCTAGGCAGCTATGGAGGTAGACATGGGTAGACGACCACTCCTCCCTTCTTCGGCTTGGACCTTCTGTACACTCTAAGCAGCAGCCGTGGCCAGGACTGTAACGACCTCTGTGGCCGTCACAAGAACGACGTCGGTCTCTACAGCTGTGTGCGCAGTCTGGCAGGGCCTCGTGACCTTTTCGAGTGTCGTCGGTGTGGATGCGGGCGTTGAAGTAGCTTGGAGTGCAGCAGGCGAAGTCGGTGTCGTCTGAGCTTCAGCAGTCGATGTGGGCTGTACGCCAACCCTTCCAGCCGACCCTCCATTATCATGATCGCCACTGCCGCCCCCAGCATCCCCGCCAACAGCAGCTGTATAGACAGCCGGCCCAGGGATAGGATACGTAGAGAATGGCACATAGATGTTGAACCGGATTCCTGGCTCGTCCTGCTTGTACAGCTCCTCCCCCTTTGTCCCATCTGGCTCCACGTTGCCTCCGCCCGTGACATCCAAGCTGATACACTGGGGGTAATTCTGTGTTTCATTGACAATATGTAGCGCAAGAATCTCATGGCGCAGAACGTACTGGCCTGGTGCAATGTTGGCGGGTAGTGTGACGGTGCTGGTGAAGTTGTTGGCTATCATGTCATCTGTCACCCAGGTTCCTGGGTTGAAGCCCTGCTTGTGGCCGCTTGCTGCAATGGGAAAGAAGGAGAGGGATTCCTTTGCCGTGGTAGCGCAGGTCGATGTGCAGCGGGCGAGAGAGGTTATGATTGGACCTTTGTGGGAGGTTGGCCATGTGTTCCATCTATGCTCTTTCCGTCAGTACTTTGTGCTTGCATATATGCTTGTGGAGAAATTGCGCCTGGACAAAACGTAGGGAAAAAGCATACAGAAGATCGATGCTTGCGCCAGCTGGTGCACTGACGGCTATTGACGCCGGTTTCGCTCCTTCGTGACAGATGATGTCAGGGGTCTTCAAGATGTTAGCCTGCTTCTCCTGTAGAGAAAGCAGAAAAACGAGCTCCTACGGAGTAGTTTGCAGGTCCAACATAACCCCACAGTTCGCCGCCATCGCCGGTATGTGTTGACCAGCCTGCGACTGTCGGAATCTGCGAGGCGGGTCGGAAGCGGAAGCCTGGGTCCCATCCCTATGCTGCGCATGAGTATGGCTTCGTAGGCATTACAAGTTGGCACTATTCGTATTGGCTCCACTCACCTGGTGGTAGGCACCGTTGACACGGAACCCCGTCAGGTCTATGCGAGTGATCAGCAATTCGTTCAGACAAGAAAATGTATCGAAGAAGCATACACCCATGGCCAGCCACGCCAGTGACAAACAGCGCAACAAGGGCAGTAAGCAAATGCATCTCAAATATCAAATCAGGAATCACGCTGGCCAGCAGGTGGATAGGAGCAGAAGCGAAGAATGAGCAAGGTAGAGGTGAAGGGGAGGGAGAAGAATGCGTAACGAAGCGAAGATGCTGGCCCTGAGGGACTCGTAGAGGATGTGTTACCAGGCCAGAGACGAACTGCTGTTCTTATAGGCGCTGGCACGAATCGAGAGTCTACTGCTCAATGATGATCGTCGCCAGCGCGTGTCTCATGGTCTAACATATGGGGCCAGTGGATTTCACGCATAGCTGCAGACTGGCCCTCACGCAGTAGCGCAAAGTTTCAGGCGCTGAGCGATCGAGCGTATCGACTTTTCCTGTGAGATGGTTCGAAAGGTCATTGCGTGATCTCTGCGCCGGCTGTGTGAAGATACATGATTGACGTGGGCTTGTGATTGTTTGGAGATGTCAGACATGTGCTCTTCCATCGCGCACGGACAGAGGGGATCATAGCTGGCGCGATATTACTACATCGACGGCTGCCGTGAGAATGTAGTCTCAGGAAGCGAATACGTCAGAGCGAATACGAGGGTGAGGGGTGGGTGCCACAAGGCCGTGGCCTCTTCCTGCCCACGAGATAGCCGCCAGGGGTCCCTAGCAATCTCTCGTGGGCTGACGGACAGCATGCGATGCGAGCTGCTCAACACCGAGGCCCAGATAGCATGCAGGAGCGCTGGCAAGCCATTGGGCGGCTGTCAAGGCAAGGTCGATGGTACGCCGGGAGGTGCGAGAGACGAAAGGGAGGAAGAGAAGACGAGAGGCAGGAGAGGGAAGGGGAGATGTGAGGTGGTCGGCGAAAAGGGCGGGTGAGTTGCCGACGTTTCGAAGTCCAACCTCATCCCATCATGCCCGCCACCGCCTCCCAGACCCCATCCAGTCGACCCAAATGTCCACAAAAATCAGACACCTTCACCTAGGCTTGACAACTTACACCCACGCCTCAGTCATCCAGCAAAGCTTAGTCTCAACCTTTCTGACCCACAAAGCAGATCCATCAGCCCATCCAGCACCACCTCCAACCATTATAACAGCAGAATTCCACCCCGTCTACACCTGCGGCCGACGCGAGCGCTCCACCGTCTCCGCAGCCCAAGAATCTCACCTTCGCGCGTCTGGCCGTGCGGAATTCTTCGAGGCTCTGCGCGGCGGCCAAACGACCTTTCACGGTCCTGGTCAGCTCGTCTCTTACCCGATCCTCGATTTACGACGGCATGGTCTTGGTCCCCGGGACTACGTGTGTCGACTTGAAGGCGCCGTTATTGCGACGCTAGCAGCCTACCATGTCAAGGGGACGCGCACGGCGAATCCAGGCGTGTGGACCGACGATGATCACAAGATCTGCGCCGTCGGTGTTCACTTGCGGCGCCATGTGAGTAGTCATGGGATTGGCCTGAATGTTTCTACTGACTTGGCCTGGTTCGATCGCATCGTTGCATGTGGACTTGAAGGGAAATTTACTACCAGTTTAGCACGCGAGGGGGTGCAGACTAGTGTAGCGGAGGTCGGCGACGTTTTTGTGCGCGAGCTGGCAGGGCGTCTGGAAGGAGTGGAAGGAACTGTGAGGATCGTGGAAGGAGATATTTGAATCAAATTAATCATCAAGTGGCTCTCCGGACTCCATGGATCTCACTTGGGCAGAAACCTGCACTCTTCCAGACCGTCATTACGATAACTCGCCAAGCTGTCACTTTGGTGTCATCTTAGATACCGGACCATACTAAGACCAATTATCAGCTGGAGTAGCAATACGTCTGATTCTCGATATCAATCTCATGGATTTCAATTTAGCCATCGCTGGCGAATCACCCGTCTCTTCTCCCAACACTCCATGCTCATCTGGAACTCACTAACCATGCCTTCGCGACTTCGATAACTCATGTGCAGGCTATTCTGCCTCTCAACTTTGATCAAGTCTTGAGCGCGGCCAGTACACCGGAATTTCACCCGGTTTCCAAACATACACGCCCTCAATCTCCGCGTATTTCAATCTTGCGTCTAGGATTGTGAGGCGCAGATCGCGCCAGAACTGGGCGGCAACGTCTATTGGCACACTATACACTAATCGCATGGCTCCGACTTCAGCACGCCGGCATGTTGGGTCCAAAGACGTAAGATCAGCTTCAAGCTGTCGCTGACTACTCCACCTCACCCAATGGCCCAATTTAACCTGGAATTTGAGCAGAGCTCTCAACTCTCCCTCTTCTTCCTGAAGCATCTCTCTTAGAGCCGAGATCATGATGTATTGGCCAAATGACGAGAGGTAATCGCTAGACTCGCCGATGGGTTGGGACGGCTCGTGATCGTCAAACCGCTCCTCCAACAATCGAATCGAAGAAGCAGCGAATGGCGAAAGTTGAATAACCCATAAATCGAAGTATAACTCATCGACGATCTGGGGATCCTCGTATAGAGAATCTTGCTGAAAGAAGCCGGACACGCGATCTGCGTCATCGTCCTCACTGTAGAGGGTGGAATAGCCGGGACCGCTAGAATCGAGGTCATCTGAGGTTGGTGCGACGAAAGGGGTCCAGGACTCAACTTCTGTGGAGTCGGGAACATGTTCAATATGTTCTGCACCGGCTTCGCTCTCGTCACTAGTCCAGCGATTATGCTCGTCAAAGGGGATCCAGTCCTCGGTCGGGGGTCCAATGGGAGGGTAAAATAAATGGGACACGTAGTCGTCGAGGTCGTCCTCGTGCGCTTGTTCGGCATGATCCTCATTCTCATCATGATCTTCGGCTTGGTCTTCATAATCTCCGTCCTCGTGCGGACTGACCTCAAGATTACTGACGTGCCGTCGCTCTTCTGGTTGAGACAGTGCTGTCATCATCTGTGGAGCGGCAGCGACGACTCGAGGAGTTCGATGATGCTCATCTTCAACACGACCAGAGGATCTGATCTGCCCGTATGAATCATCAGGCATGGCGGCTTGTCGATCAGCTTCCGAATATGCGATCACAGCACGAGCGATGCCACTGCCTCGACGACTAGACGCAGCCATGTCGGCCTGGGCGTCAACTTCGGTTGCAGCACCAGGAAGACCCAGATTGCATAGATTCAAAACGTGATTACCATCGCTGTTGTTCGAGTCCATGGTTCGGCTTCCTAAGGATTCTTGATGTGCGACGAGTCTGGGCAGGCTGAAAGGGGTCGAGAATTGTCTGTGGTATTAGACTTGACTTTGGGCTTGTGAACGAGTAATGTGCGAAGCGTAGGGTTTTATACACATTGTCGCTTCTTCATCTTGCCAACAATCGCGAGGTGACGACTTGATTCGAATAAGACGATGCCAAGATGAAGTTGGCGCCTGTAGGGAAATTCGGAAGCAGTGATGACTGGACTTTTGGGGAAGTTGATCGTGACAGCTACAAAAGCAAGAGAGAAAAAGCGGCTTTCGTAATACTGATGTAATTATCACCAACATTATCGTCTGGAATCTAAGAGGTTGAGGCTAGATGACAGGGGGTTGTGGAGGAGTATGTCAACGCCCTACAGAGGAAGGAGCGGCTCCAGGCCCGCTCACGTCTCCCTGTGACATCTGCGACGGCCCACGACGGCAGGTAGAACTTTCACTAATGACAGAGGACATATCCCCGAGCAGGACAAATACCAGGTGTGGGGTCTCAGAGGAAGGGAGAGGGGGGAGAGAGAGAGAGAGAGAAAAGATGTCGGGCGAAATGCAATGCTTGAGGCAACGAGGCCCCTCTTTTGTTCTTCGCCCAGATATGTCGCATCCCTGAGGCATAATGTACATACTATCTACATTACACGTGAGGATGACGAGACAGGCATGACCGAGACTATCGCGCGTACTCTTCCATTTAACCGCTGATGCGTTCGTAGAAGAGGATGTATGCAACCTTGTTATCCTTGACGGAGAACTTGTCGCTCGATCTAGGGGTGGCTTTTCCGCCAGTGTTGGGAGTGGTCGCACCGGTACTATTGGCAACAGAAGACCATTTCTTGTTGCTGGTAGGCGAGTTGCCATTGACCGTGCTCCAGCCTGAGTCGTCATCTGCTGTTTCACTGGGTCCATCTTGCTCGAACCCCTGGTAGATGTTGCTGACCGCGGATGTGCTGTCGTTGCGCTTGTGGCTCTCAAGTGCAGCAGCAAGGATTTTTGGGTCCTCCTCACCACCTTCATTGGCGACTTCCTCGCTAGTCGGACGCGTGATAACTGTATCATCGAAGCGGACCCAGGAGCGTCCATCTTGCCTACGGAGATCAGCAGTGTAGTGACCACCAGTGGCACTCTTTCCGTGATGGTACACGACGCTCGTCAGGCGGTACTTGGGTAGACCACCCGGGCGAAGCGTCAGCTGGGCACGCTTGTTCGGCGCAAAGACCTCCTTGGGGATCTCTAATTCGAGCGGGTATCCGATCTTCTTCCAGATCTTTTGAGTGCTGCCAGTGGAGTTGTCGTACTGGAAGCGCTTCAAGTGCAGAATCAAGACGGGCGGTACGGTCTCTACAAAGACCTGCTTTTGAGCAGTGCTAGCAGGGCCCCGAGGAGTGTCCCACTTTCCAGATATTGTCTCGGATTTGGTCAGACCTTTCAAAGCCTGAGTGATATTCGAGATCTCGGGAGACCCAATGTCGAGTTGCAGGGGTTGGTAGGGCTCAAGCGTAATCGACTGCTTCTGGCCTGGTACCTTGAACTCAGATCGGAGCTTGCCTCCAAACGTCTTCGTAATGGGTGACTCAATGGCCAGCTCACCAGAAGACTGTGTAGTGGACGCCTTCTGCTTGGGACCCACTTCCTGCCAGCCGTCTTCCCCCTTCGCCTCGCCAGAGCCAACAGTCGACGCAACATCAGAAGTAGCATCACCAACACTCATTGCGGCATCGGTAGGGCTTGCTTTCTTGATGACTGAAACGCACTCTTCATGCAGGCCATCAAGCAGAAACCCCAGAAATTCTTCGGCGTCCTGCTGATGACCACGGCGCATGGTAGAGAAGCGTGGCAACTGTTTAATCACCTCGTAGATGTGTTCAGGTGCGAATGAGGCGCCATCTTGCTTCAAGTCAAGCGCCTTAAGCTTTGTGCGAAGTTGGTCTGGGGACTTGGCCGTGTCAATTATGTTGTATTCTTTCATGAACATTATCCTGCAAGACCAAGTTAGATGGGACACCATTCCGAAATGTGTCAAGCGGCTTACATCGCGTCAATCAGAGGGGTGTCGCTTTTGAAGCTGTGCACGGCTCGCCTGCTGACTTCATCAAGGAGTTCGTAAAAGGGGGTGCAAAAAATCAGGACTTGTAGAATCTTGTGATGGTCAGATGACAATTCCTGGTCAGTCCTCGTCGGACGGACAGGCTACTTACAGAATTCATGTAACACATATTTCCCGTGTTGATAAGGCCGCGAGGCTCGAGAAAATGAACTTGGTGTTTCTGATCTACCTCGTAGTTACGCAGGGCATCCGCCAGAGAAGCGACTTTGGGGGTTGCAGAGCCGTTAGCCGTAACGCCATTGACAGCTCCGTTAGCACTTGGAGCTTTGGCTGCATTGCTGGTACGAAGTAAAGCAGCCCAGCTACTAGGTGGAGGCGGAGCGGCCTTGGGCGTATCGATAGCCTCTGTAGTTGCAGGGGAGGAGCCCTCGTTCTGGGGAGCGACTGGTCCTTCAGCCAATGTTGGAACAGACTCAAGACCTGAAGCTTGCAGCGAGCTCGGCTGAGAAGCGGCTGGAACAGTAGATGCCTGTGCGCTTGCAGTTGGTGACTTGACTTTGGGAACCGCCGGTATCACGGGTATGATGGCTCTTGTGGCTGGACGCTGGATCGGAAGCGGCTGTGAGTTCTGTAGCGGCGCTGCGGCGACGGAGGCTCCTTGTTTTGTAGGGGCAGTCTCAGCGGGAGGCTTCTCCTCTTCGGTCTGCGCGTGCAAAGCACCGTCCTGCAAGGCCGCAGCTGGCTCGGTGTGCTCGTTAGGGCTTTCTGATGGGACGTCTTGCGAGGCATGTTTGTTCGGAGCCTCGGGTTGCTCGGGCTCAGAATCATGTGTACTGGGCTCATCGCTGGCAGACGACCGACCATTGGGCAGTGTCAAGCTGGGACCAGCTTCTGTCGAGAAGCGAGCCATGGAAATACGCTTGGGCTTTCTGACAGGCCAAGAAGACTCGGGTACAGAGTACCAAGGCAGCTTGGCTGGCCAGAAGCCCATGCGAACAGAGGGCTGTGGAGCAGGAGGCGGCGTAGGAGGAGCGTTGACAAGGGGAGCCGGAGCGGGAGGGGTGGGAGTAGAGACAAGATGGGCATCGGTGGAGGGGACAGTCGGGGTAGTGCTCGGAGAGATGATGTTTTGAGAGGCTGAGGATGGAGTAGGAGGATCTTGTAAAGGAGTGCGCTGAGACTGCGGAAGGGGCTGAGGAGGTCGCGAGGAAGGGACGAAGGGAGGCGCGTGTGCGTGACCGACGACCAATGGAGCTTGAGGATGGTAAGGGCGATGTTGGGCGTGCTGCTGGGGGTAGTGCGGGTGAGGTTGATATGGCTGGGGGTAGTATGGCTGGTACCACTGCTGGGTGGGATAAGGATTGTGATGGTAGTGAGCAGGGTTGTGATAACCATAGCCCATATGGGGTGTCGGAGCCATGTAGTATTCGTTCTGATGACGACGGCCATGGTACTGAGGAGGCCCAGGCGGGCCTTGACCCGCCGGCATGTTGTTCATCATGACCGGCGGGGCGATGAGAGCGGGTTGTAGGAGGAAGTCCTCAGTCGCAGTTGCGCTGTTAGGAAGAGAAACGCGCCGCCGACATTGAGATGGGTGCGCGGGGGGATGAGAAAGCAAAGCGATGAGGGTCAGGAGATGAAGAGCAGCGCGATGACTGCAGAGATGCCTGCGACGAGGGGGCGCAAGGCAAGTTTTGAGGGTGGATAGCTGGAGTGATCAGGCACGAGACACAGGCGAAGTCGTTGACGGACGTGCCAGGAAATGTGAGGAAGGCGCACGGACCAGCAGTGGTGTAAGCTACCGCCGACCACGACGGCTACCTCATCGCCTCCACTGGACGCTTGAGAGCACTCTCTTCCCATCACCGCCTTGACTTGCCTCTGCCTTGCCCTGGTCCCCTTCTCGTCCTCTCCTCCACCATGTCTGACAACCAGGTCATCAAGGCCGAGCGCGACTACACCAAAGAAGTCGACAAGCTGCTGCCAGAAGCCGAGTCGTTGGGCAAGGTCAGTGTTTCGCTGTGGCATGCCTCTGCTCCTGCTAACGCGTCAAACAGTCAAACCCACAAGCAGCCATAGACAAGCTTCTTGCCCTTGAGAAGCAGACCCGTCAGGTATGCACCTTGGCCACGCGCACCGACCCTCGCCTCATCCCACTGACGCTGCAGTAGGCCTCTGATCTGCCTTCCACATCTCGTGTCCTCACCGCCATTGTCACAATCGCAAAGAATTCAGGAGACTGGAGTCTTTTGAATGAGCAAGTCCTGCTCCTCTCGAAGAAGCATGGCCAGCTGCGTCAGGCCATCACCAAGATGGTGCAGGTGGTGATGGGTTTCCTGGACGAGACGCCAAACATGGAGAAGAAGCTATCTGTCATTGAAACGCTCAGAACCGTCACTGAGGGCAAGGTATGTTCCAAAGCTCTCGCCAGACCAAGATCCAAGCTAACCTCTAGCATAGATCTTCGTCGAAGTCGAGCGAGCTCGCGTGACTCGCATTCTCTCAAACATTAAGAAAGATCAGGGCGACATCAACGCCGCTACCGACATCTTGTGCGAGCTGCAGGTAGAAACTTTTGGCTCCATGTCAAGAAGAGAAAAGACAGAGTTCATCCTCGAGCAAGTGGCGCTGTGCATCGAAAAGGGCGATTGGGTGCAGGCCGGCATCCTAGGCAGGAAGATCAGCACACGCTATTTTGCACGTAAACCGTCCAAGACGAAAGAGCAGTTGGATAAGGAGGCCAAAGAGAAGGAAGAGAAGGTGAGGAAGCGAGCCAATGATTTGGGCCCTTCTGGCCAAGACACATCCCCTCAAGTTGGCGATGCTCCAGACGAAAAGGAAGACGATGTGACAGATCTCAAACTGCGCTACTACGAACAACAGATCACCCTTTCCAAGCACGACGACAGGTACCTGGAGACATGCAAGCACTATCGTCAGGTGCTAGATACAGAGGCTGTGGAAAAGAGCCCAGAGCAATTGCAAGCTTGTCTTGCTCGCATCATCCACTTCATCATCCTCTCACCTTACGACAATGAGCAATCGGATCTACTACACCGGATTCGCAACGACTCACGCAACACCCAAGTCGCGCCCGAGGCGGCCTTGTTGAAGCTCTTTACAGTTCCTGAGCTGATGAGATGGCCCATGGTCGCGAAGCAGTTTGGCCCTCATCTATGCGGCACAGACGTCTTTTCCTCCGACAAACCCGCTACGAGCGATGACCCCAAGCCGTACAAACGCTGGGAGGACCTGCGGAAACGTGTCATTGAGCACAATGTCCGCGTCATTGCAAAGTACTATACACGCATTCAATTCAGCCGGCTAACACAGCTGCTGGACTTGAGCGAAGACGAGACGGAAAAGTACATTAGTGATCTAGTGACGGCAAAGACCATTTACGCAAAGATTGACCGTCCTGCTCGCCTCGTCAGCTTCAAGAAGCCAAGCGATGCTGACGATGTCTTGAATCAATGGAGCGGGAACATGAAGAGCTTGCTCGGCCTCCTTGAGCGCATCGACCATCTAATCACCAAAGAAGAAATGATGGCAAGAATCCAGCCCAAAGTGCAAGAGGCGAAAGCTTAGGAGGCTTACCGCCCACCATCACGAAAAACGTCACAGAGCAGCGGCAAACATGTCAAGTTCAACCTGAGAGTTCGCTTCCCGGACCACGATTCGTGACAGTACCGTCTGTAGGTGCTGCATCCATGCCAGCGACCAAGAGTGGCGCAACGAGGCTCGGTCCCAGCCCGCCAAGCTCAAGCTCTTGTTATAGATGCTCTGCATCAGCCCAACCTACTGCTATTCGTTTTCGAAACGAACGACTGCGTGTGTCCATAGTTTGACAGAAAGCGTCGTGTGCTACTAGCACTTGATAGATGTACAATTAGTAGTGCAGCCTAAATCAAAGCGACTGTACAACAGCTTGCGTCTCGCGATTGCTGTACCTTGACCGTGCGTACCCTTCGGTGTCCACCATGCCAAATGTGCGAGAAAGTCTACCTGATGTATCGTGTCTAATGCATCGTCCCAAACGCCTTTGATGAAGACCAGCCAACTCTATGGGGTATCCTCTACAGTATCCACTTCGACTAGACTCTACACCAAATTAAAAAGGCATATCCATATCCTCCACCCGCACTTCTTCCTTGGCATTCCCCCCTTCGCCTCCACTTCTCCTCTCCGCTTCACCTCCCCCAGCAACAGCATCCCGAATGAACCCTGCCACCCGCAGCGCAAGCTGCTTGTTACTAGCAGGCACAAAGTGACCGCCAGGATGCATCACGACCTCGCATTTGTTCGGCGCATACGCGTCGACGAGCGCCATGCACCGACTCTCCTCGACGACTGTATCCAGCGTGCCGATGAATTTCAGCGTTGGAGTCGACAGGGCAGGACTGTAAAAGGCCGTGTACCGTGGGTGCAAGGGCGTCGGTGCGAAGCCAGCGTAGATCAGTGCGAACTTCAGGGGAGGGTGGATTTGCTTTTGTTTTTGCTCTTGCTCTTGCTCTTGCTCTTGCTCTTGCTGGCTCCCTTCGTTTGGGGCTGTAGGAGGGGCTGTGTTGATTTCTTTCGCTGTTGAAGAGAGTGTCGACGTGGACTCTGCAGAAAGAGTCTTTAAGAACGAAGGCGGATACTGCATCGCCCGCTCTCGCTCTCCCTGGTCCTTGCTCTTCTCCCTCGCCCGCTCAAAAACGTCCGCTCGCCCATCTTCAAGCAGCGAGGCAAGCATACCCGCTAGACATCCGCCCTGGCTGAACCCCAGCACCCCGTCGAATGGACCTTGCGTGCGCAGCACATCTGCTAAAAAGGGCAGACATGTCGATTCTAAATGTGTGTAGAGCGGTGGCATCGAGTCGTCGCGGACCCACCAGCCGTACGCGCCGTCTGCATCGTCTGGGCCCGAAGAAGGGACCTTTTCTTTACTTTTGTTCAGAGGCCTCCTCTCGTCATTGGCGTCAGTTCCATTTGCACTCCTACTCCCAGTCTCAGGAGACGTAGAAGCAGAAGTAGACGTAGATATCCCAGACGAGGGGAAAACAGGTATATCCGCCGCACGCAACAACACAGGCGCGGTAGGGTACACCAGCTCCAACGGCACGGGCGCAAGCGTCTTTGCAATCAACTTCTCGAGTGCGCGCGTCTTTGCGCGGAACAGCGGGCCAGACTGCGTGTAGCCGTGCAGACACAGGATTCGGATCGGTTTCCCCTCCACTCCTCTTCCTTTTCCTTTCTCTTGCTGTTGTTGGCGCTGCTGCGCGGCGGGGGACATGTCGCGCTGCAGAGGGTGGATGTGGGGCGTGCTGCTCTGGTAAAGATGGTATGCGGGTGCGGGGCCGTGGTAGGATGTGAGAATATGTACTGTCTTGGAGGGCGAGTGGGGGAGAAACCGCACAAGAGAAGGGTGGAGGCGCATGGGCCGTGAGAGACAGACGTAATGCAAGGTCCACGTTCTAGGCCGACCGCTGTTGCTGCTGACGAGTGAGGTTGGTGAGCCACTAGGTAAACTGATTATGTACGCAGCTACGAAGTACCTCGCTTCAACAGACCCACTGGGAAATCTTCAAAGAGTACGAACAGGGATCAAGACCAAAAGTTGGTGAATTCTTCTGTTCAGATATATTCATTTCCCCGCCAGCTCTCCCCAGAAATCTCTCGTGCATCGTTTCCATGTTCCTAGCCAGCCCATCACTACCTCTAGGTAGGTAGCTAGTAAATCGTCATACACTAGTCCTGATATCGTTCACATTCAAGCTGACAGTCCATTCGTCAGGGCAAATGTAGTCTTACAAGTAAATAAGATGACAGCAGTAGAAAAGGTCGTAACAACTGTCGCTGGGATAATGAACGCTTGCCTGGAAAACGCCGTCAATTGCAAAACATGTCTCACGCTGTGGGCTCGTCTATCATCTGCCTTGAGACTTAGACTGCTGCTGGGTATCTTCCTCCATCTCCACTGTTGCCTCTAGCATGGTGATACGGTCTACCTCGTCCGGCACCTGGAAGTGCAAAGTCGGGATTGTCGTTCAAAAGCGCATCGGTTGGAACTCCCCTGCCTCGGCCTTGTGGTGGTCCGTAGCCTGGGCCTCCACGCATTGGCCGGGGCGGTCCGTTGCCAGGGGGTCCCATCGGAGGCCCTTGTGCAATCTCGCCAGGACCAGGCCGCCAGTTTGGATTGATCCCGCGCTGGCTGATCGAGGTGAAGTTACTAGTATCAGACTGAGCAGGCGAGCGCGTACGATCAATCTCCTCGCTCTCAAGGGCCGGGTTCATCCCGCTGACATCACGTTCGCTGTAGTATGACGCATCGGATGGCTGTCGCTTTGGCGGAAACAAGTGAGCATTGGCAGGATTGCTTTGCACGTATCCAGGCACAAGTGCCGGTGGAACGTTACCGCTTGTCTCTTGATTCGGAAGGGGCTCGTCGTGCGCGAACCTGGGGTCCACATCTTCGTAGTATGCGTCGCTCGACTTTCTAGACCGTGTTTGCGGTGGGCTCGGCTCTGCGGCATGTGCTGAAGGACCTTGCGCGTGCGAATGCAGCTCCGAGGCCGCTGTTGGAGTGGCTGTTGCTAGTCTTGGTGTGCTGCTGCCCAGCTCCACAACATTTGAAGCATTGTAAGCACCAACTGCAGAGCTCTCTCTCGTAGCACTGGGCGGTCTCGGCATGGCATCCATCTCAATAGCCTGGCCAGAGGGTCCGTCGACATGATTAGGCATCGCTGCAGGCGGTGTTGGACCTCCCCGTGAAGTGGCAGTTCGTGGGGAGAAGGCACGTGGACCGCTGAAGCCAAATGAAGCAGGATCTCTCGTGATTGAATCGTTCTGCGTAATTGGAGGTGTATGGCTGGAAATCGGCGGGGGAAGGACTCTCTCATGCTGTGGTGGAGCGTCATAGCCTGTCAGGGGTTCACTGTAAAGCGGCTGTGGAGGACCATTAGGGTGATTCAACGGGGGGGTATCAGCATAACGAGCATCGCCGTAGGGACCTTGAGGAGTGCTGTCGGCGTACGAGTCAATGTAGTCGTCATAGCCGGTTTCGTTCGTGGCGTAGGTTGGCGGCATTTGAGGGCCTGTCGGGTAACCACCTCGACCCATGTATCCAGCGGGTGATGGGTAGCCACCTCGCATGCCGGGAGGTGGAGGCGGACCTCGCGGGCCTCCTCTGAATGGCCCTCTGGGCGGGTAGCCTCCTCTACCATAGGCGCCAGGAGGTGGCGGTCCTGGCGGCGGGTATCCTCCTCTTCCACCACGAGGAGCAAATCCTCCACGTGGCGGCGGTAAGCCCCCACGACCTCTTCCGTACATGGCAGGGGCCGGCATACCTCCGTGAGGACCGAAGCCTCCACGTGGGCCTGCCGGGCCGCTGTAGGCACCGCGAGCATCGATGGGACCCCTTGGCAGAGGAGGAACGTCACCTTCCAAAGGAGATACTGGGCTTCTTCCTTGATCTCCATAGCCACCTGGCGCAGTTCCTGATAAGCTACTGACCATGGTATGGGAGGCGTCCGTTGCAGTCGGTGTCCGCTGGCTCCTTCCGTTGGTGCTGTTTGTTCGTATCGATGGCTCCTTTGCGTTCAAGGGAGTTCTGTCATCGGCAGCTTCGAAAGCTGCAGAGCGAGGCAGCTTGTTCTCGAGAGCGGGATCCAGAGGCGGCGGCGACTCTGCGCGGGCGTATGCCTGCTCACGCGTGTAGGTGGGCGCATCGTGGAAGACTGGCGGCTGGGGCTTGTTGGAATAGTATGTCGAGCCATTCATATCCTCGTTCTCGGCGATGCGTCTTTGACGAGCTTTGCGGCTGACCAGAGTACGCCGCATGGCGCAAGTCAAGACGCTGCAAAGCGTGATGACAATAGTGCCCGCGAGCTCGAGATAACAGGGCCATTGTTGGTGCGGGACGAAAAGAAGAATGTCGACGAGAAAGGCCAATAGTGCGACTAGCAGGGTCGGGAAGGTGATTATGAGCAAGCCGAGGAGAAAGTTTGGCGAATGGGCTGCAGTTCGAAAGTGAACGGTGACGGCCAGGGCGGCACAGATGAGTGCAAGCAAGGCGGCAATAGGATGAACGATGAGAATGGCAGACAGACTGGCTCTTGAGCCACTGGGTAGATTGAAATCGCCATTTGAATCGAAGCCAGGGATTGTGTCGGTACTGTAGCCAACATGGTAGCCTGAACAGTTGGAGGGACCGCACCAGCCAAAGATGCCAAAAGTGAAGATGGTGTTGTCTTTTCCGGGGGCAGTAGCGAGAGGAATTGCTTTGATTGTAGGGACGGAGAGTGTAGGCAGGAGGAGGAGGACGAAGGCGACGAAGAACAGCACAGCCAAAGGTGTTGCTGGCTTGATCATGACCGTCGCTCAGCGTCTCGGACGCGGCGGGAGCACAATTGGATTAAAGGCTGTGCCGAGGGCTACAGGTAGAGAGGCTGAGCCTCTGGTATGCGATTAAGAGAGCGTCAGTATGGTGTGAGCGGCGAAGGCATGAACGAGGCGAGCGTGGATGAGGACGGCGGGTTGGAGGGCAAGGATGCGGGCGCGTGCGGCGCGAAGGGGACTGGCGAGCGGGCTGTGGCTGGGCAGAAATGAGGGTTTGTTCGCAGGCAAGGGTCTGGTGCGCTGTTCCCTGATCGATGCCGGCGGGGGTAGATTGGGACAGTAGAAGAGGAAGCGATTCTGCGGGAGAGAGAGAGTAAGGTTGAAATGGGCAGTGCTGGGGCGCGCTCGGCGAGTCGGCGGTGGAGGAGCAGAAGTGTGGTTGGATGAGGAGGATTCGAAGGGAGGCTGTTGTCCTGCCAGCGAGGTCAGGAGGAGGATTGGCGGAGAAATGATTGTGGTGGCAGAAGGGAAGCGTGGGAGTAGGGAAGAAGGGTCACGGTAGAAGGACGGGCGGATGATGCAGATCTTGCGTGCACATGAAGGGCGTTAGCTGCACCTTATTATTGCGCGACCAAGTTCCTCCAGACAATAAAGTTGGCCACTACTGCTTACTGCCTGTTTGCACTCCAGTCTGCACTGCCTGTACCCTCTGCCAGCTGCCTTCTGTGGCCATTCATGCCCGCAGATCTACCTGTACACCTGCCCAGCTGCTCTCCTCTTTAAGGTTGTTGGATTTCCACAGCCCCAACTGCGCGTGAGCCTTGTCCTGCGCAATGGAGACGCCTCCAGCCCGACCCAGTGGCAGGCGTCATCGTCGAGTCTTGTCCATGGCTTAGCGGCTGCAAATCACAGCCAGCCCTGGACAATTCACATGGCAACGTGCGGCCCCTGTTTGCTCATCAGCACTCACGCCCCACCGACATCATTGCTGCTGCAATTGCTTCTCATCTCCTGCAATTCTACAATTAGATCACCGTCACGGTGCGCCTCGTTCGCGCCTGTCTCGACTCCCTCGGCTCAAGAGAGAGAGAGAGAGGAGAGAGAGAGAGAGAGAGAGAGAGGGAGAGGTGCAAACGTCGCGCCAATCCGCCATGTCACAACTGCCCATCACTCTACATCGCCCGTGCCCATCTTCTTTTCCGTCTGACGCAATCTTGCATTCTCACATTACCCATCTACATGCCAAACGCTTTACTTAAATTGCTCATTCGGCTGCCGCCTTTGTTCAGAAACGAGGCCGCCTCCTCCTCTAGTGCCGACTGTGTTACGCTGGCGTTCTCCAAATCACTGAAGCTGCTACCCATGCTCGGTGTGCCTTCGCTGCCAGACTGTTTGCTGCGCGTTGGGGATTTGACTAACCCTGCAAGTTCAGCCTGTCTACGGGGACTCAACACCGCTTGACCGTGCTGATGTGACGCCGTCGCCGAAGATGACTGCTGCGATGCGTTGCTTCGAGCTGCTTCCACCAGCTCCGACGGCGACGACGCATCCGACTGAGAGTCGATGCGCTGAGTGCGAGTGGCTGCTTTTCTTTCCAGCCTGTTGCCACATTCCTCGCCAATTCGCTCTTTCCCCTTGTCACTACCTGGCTGTCGTCGTCTGCCTGCTGCAAAGTTGCCCGTGTAGCTCAACTGACTCGCTGTTGGCTGTCGCCGTTCGCGCGGTTCAAGTGCTATGAATGCTGGGCTATCGTCGTCGTCGTCATCATCGTCGTCGTCGTCGTCGTCGTCGTTGTCGTTGTCGTTTGCTCGCCTTTGCGCATTCGGCTGAGAGAAGCGTCCATGACGGCGAATGCTTTGACTCTGAGCCAAAGCACTCTCTTCCTCTTCTTCTTCTTCCTCCGACGATGACGACGGCGACTCGGTACTAGACGAATCCTCCTCCTCTACGACTGCGCTTTGAGACTCGTCTCGAGCTGCATCAGGTAGCCTCGTTGTCGTTTGTCTAGTATGACCTGCATCCCGGTACTGTGAGAACTGGCCTCTCGAAAAGCTCCCTCGACTCCCGCTTGCTCGTGAGCCCGCCCTCCCTTGCTTCGACTGTGTGATTGTACTTGCAGAAGGGTTTCGCGATATGGTGTTTGCTGTGTATCGGTGTTAGCGAGCCCAGCAGGGAGCCCCTTTGTGCTTGGTCTGGGGACATGTCTTACGCCTCGTACTTATCACGGGTGTACTTGGTGTGCTCCCGTCCTGTGAGATCTTTCGTTGTCGTTCTCCTGCTCGAATTGTGAGCGCAGACGGAGGCCGACGACCTGCACTCCCGGTCAGCGGCATACATGAAGTAACTGCCAAACGACAGCTGGACCCTGCCATCAAGATCTTGGGTCAGATTAGACTCACTTGTGTCAGGACCTGGCAGGGAATATCCGTCTACCGGCCCAAGGTGAGGCGCGGTGGACAGAGATGCAGGTGCTGGTGGCGTACTTGACAAAGATCCGCTGCGTCCAACTCTGCGCATCTGTTCACGAACTCCAGAAAGATTCTGCTGATAGAGAAAGGCGGCTTTTTGCAGCATAAACTCAAGAGAGACTCCGAATTCTCTTGCTCTGCAGGGTGTTACCATCGCTGCCTCCTCAGTGTTGTAGCAGCCGTGCAGCTGTACTTGGACAGACGGACATACAGTTGTTTCCCTGTACACAGTCATCAGTCAGCATGTATTTAAGATCAAACTGAAGAGTGTCCTACAGTCAATCTCCCCGCCACGAGGATTTGCAGCCATGATTCTCCATAGCTCTCTGTCCTTGGTCTCATCCCAATCAACCTAAACATGGATGAGCATCGACCAGCGATGAAAAGAACGAGGCGGGCTCAGGGCTTACCAGCAGAGGCTCTACAAAGTCTCCTCGGGGGAAAGGCACCCGTACGAATACAGTGTAGTGAACATCGCCTGTAGCAAGCGTTTGATCCACCCCTTGAGTGTCAGCAGTTGCACTCATCACCACCGAGCACTTGCAAAAAGGTGACCTTGCTTAGAAGCAGGCTCCACGGGTCAAGGCGTTGTACAAGAATTATGCAGGTTTTCAATGCCAAAGGGCGAGACCAAAGCTCATGCACTCCGACTAACAAGAGTACGGAGAGGTCAGTCGCGGCAAACGCCGCGCGCGGCTGTCATGAGGACCTCACGGGACCGTCGATGTAAGATGCAAATCACGGGACCTGTGGGGTCTGCTCAACAGATTGGGCTTCCACCCCGAACCTCGCGGAGGGGTGCTGCATGCACGGTAACGAGAGCACGTGGGACGTTCAGAAAGACTATGCGGACGCTGTGTTATATCCATTGATGATATGCGCACATATCAATTTTCGGTGGTCGTATCTTCGTATCGCTTCACCGTCCTCCTGCTGCCTGATGCTCTCTGTCAATTAAGAGCCAGGTCAACACCGTCCCTCCAAACACTCACATCTCTTTATGAGAGAAAGCGAGAGAAAGAGAGACAAGCCAAGTCCAGGCCGCCAGAGACCTACTCCACACGTTTCGTATGCTACTAAAAAATAACACCCAACGCCATTGGAGATGCCTCCTTCCGTCAAGCGCAATGACCTCCTAGGCTTTATCAAGCCTGCAAATACCGTGTGTTCCATCCTTTTACTAAGACACTGTTTAGAATTATAGTCCGTCCGTATGAAGATAGCCGTGCCATCATTTGCGCCAGCCAACATTCCAGATCACGTGCGCAATGTCGCGAGCTGTGTTGACAGTGTCAACTACGCGACCAAAAATGCCGTTGTTGACGAGATGGTCTTCATCATCTGTATCCTCGAAAGGCATAAACATGCCGGACCCTGTGCGGTGAAGTCCGTGAGACTCTTCTGCTGTTTCTACACGTCCGACAGTCGTAGAAGACGATGCGGATGCTGGCCGACTCGGGCTTTGTGCCCAAGATTGGCTGTACGACGTTGGACTCTGCGCCGAGAATGCGCCCCCAGGTGTCCAGTCTACCGCTCCAGCGTCATCAGTACTGTCGTTGATCAAAAAGTTGTGAGAAGGCCTCGACGGACGTAGTGTCTCCTGACTAGGAGATTTGTCGAGAGTGGGTCCGGGTGTAGTGGACCTAGATGGAGGATAAGGCTGCTGCAGCTGTGGCACTGGCGGACGCATCCGCACTTCTTCGGCTTCTTCGGCGTGGAAACGCAGAGTAGTAGAAGGTAGCTTAGCTATGCCTTTGCTCTCCGAGCTGACGCTGCTTCTCGAGCTAGGGATCCTCGAAGGTGTTTTGATAGGTCGGGCTGTAGCCTTCATCATAGGCATGTCATCTTCCGATGAAGAGGCAGAGTAGCAGGCTGCATCCCACTGCTGGTGCTGCACATCAAGAGGTTCGGGGTCAGCCTGACTGAATTCGACAGCGATGCACTGTTCGACCTTGTTATCAAAGCGAATGTGTCTCCGATGCTCTCCTGGCGACTGCACGCCCGATGTAGATGCGGATGTGAAGGTGTCGCTAAAGTCTATCGTAGTCGACGAACTGGGAACCGACGAATCAAAATAAGTTCCTCCGCCTCGACTGTAGGAGGGTCGGGTGTTATGTCTCCGCTGCGCCTCGACCGCTGCTGCAGCTTGCTTCACCAGGGAGGATGAGGATATCGACCGCTGTAGCATAATCTCCGAGACACTGCGCTTTTTCAGATTTGACTTCTTGTTGACACCTCCGACGAATGAACTGCTTTTGGACAAGCGGCTTCCGGGCTCTGATGGGTCGGGCGCACGTTCTTGTGCCTGCGATAGAGGGCCGTACAGCCATGTGACATCACAATCTTTAAGCCAGTTGAGCCGTTCAGGCGACACTGTCTTGAGATTATATTTCGACTTCGTCCAGGTACGCCACGAGGCGTTTTCAAGTCTTGAACGTTCACCATACTCTTTCCGTTTCGAGACGATGTACTTCCAGGAGCTTGAAATATCTTCTTCGCGCCATTCATGGGAGAGATAGTCGACCTGTCGCGTTGGCTCGTCTTTGATCTCAGTATCATCTGCTACATGACCCACAATAGGCGAGGAGTCCTGCTCATCAGAGGCGACCGAGTCGTTGCCTTCTGCCGAGTCGACAGGGCTGCGACTTTCCGCGGGCAATGACGATTTTCCAGAGTAATCGTGGTCGTCAGCCCCGTAGCTTGGCAACGAAAGCTCGTCATCCTCGACATTGTACTGGGCATTCAGAGATATGCTGCTCGGCGGTGTTGAGTGGAAGGAGGAGGATCGAGAAAGGTCGGTGTTGTAGACTTGTGGCGAAGAGGGAGCGGAGGATGATCTTGAGTATGCCTTCCTTCTGTCGCTCTGGCCATTCGCAAGAGCCGAGGGGGGCATGTAGAAGGCTTCCGGCGGAGGAGGAGGAGAGGAGGACTGTTCGAGGGAACGTGCCGAGAAGGGTGAGGCAGTCTCGTGTGGGTTCGCTGCGAGAACTTGGGCCATAATCCAAGCAAAAATCGATTTGAGCCTGGACAACTACTATCGCAGAGCAGGCATGGAGAAGCTGAAGTGGGGAGGGAGATGGATAGAACAATGAAGGATGTGGAGTGGAGAGGCTCAAGAGGCAGTAGCGAGCGAAAACGATGCTAGGGCTGTGAGGGATGCCGGTGCGAGATGAGTGGTTGCCGGCGTTCAGAAGGCCATGGAGCGTCGAAGCGAGGCGAGGATGGGAGCGGTAGGAGTAGATGTGACGAGCGGGTGGTGTTTGCGGAGAGGTGTGGGGGTGGGAGATTGGGGCTGGCAGGCCAGGCAGCGAGGAAGGGACGATGAGAGACAGGCGTGCTCGGCTGGACCGGGTGGACTTTGGGAGGGACGGCGCAGTGAAAGACAGCAGTAGCACGCGAAACGTCCGAGGGGGGAGGAGGAGTAGTGGGCAGAGAGTCGGAAGGAAAAAGGCAGAGTAGCAGCGAGTGAAGACCAGGTGTGGGAGGGAAAAGACGAAGAGGGTATGGAGAAGAGGGCTGAGTGGAGCACGGGGCACGGCGGGCTTGTTGCACACCGCTAGTGATGATCCAGACGCCGATTCTGGAGGGCATCTCATCATAGCCTCTAAGGTTTCTTTGCGCGCGCTGCCCTCCGCCTCCACGGCCTCCTCCTCCTCCTCCTTACAGCTAACGGTTCTAGTGACCGTTGCAGCAGGACTCGCTCGCCAACGCTCTGGCCACGCCTGCCACAGACCGGGAGAGACACACATCGCCTGTGCTCGCACATCTGAGCTGGGCCGTCTTTGCCAGCAGCACGATGGCCCGCCGAGCCGGCAGCACAGCCAAGTTTTCTCACCCTCAATCTCCATCGCCCTCGTCCGCCGCCACTGCGCCGGCCGTGCGTGCGCGTATGCAGTCGTGGCGCATCGTCTGGGGATTTCATGCAGGCAGCCCCAAGGCGCCGCCGCCTCTGGTACTGAAGGACCGAAAAGTGTCCCGGTACTCGAGGCGCCGTTCCTCACTTCCACACGCGGGCGCTCGAGCCGCACGCAACACACTGCTGCACCTTGCGACTTTTTCTGATGACCCTCGATTTGAGAGCGCATTTCTTGCGACTTCTGCTGCTGCTGCTGCCAGCTGCGATTCTACCGCGTCCTTGTCGATCGCCATGGTCGCCAGCATCGCGATGACCTTCTTCACTAGCATCGCATCTGAGCCCCAGATGCTCCCGGAGTAGACGCCGTCCGCACCCATTGCCCGTGCCTTACCGAACTATTCGTCCGTACCATGGGTACCTTCTTCGCGGTACACGGGCCCTGGCAATCAGGCTGGACCTCCGAGCCATCAGTGGCCATTGGAAGCGGCCTCTGTCCTGCAGCACTTTGAATATAGATCGAGCGCCTGTCTGCACCCATTCTCCTACAAGCAGTACTGCCACCTGCACATGCCTTGGGCGGCGACGCCTATCCTGCACCCCGCATTCTTTGCGGGTCTGTCACGCATGCTGTGCATATCAGACGCCTCTATCGCGGAGACTGATTGTTACCATGGCTCCCCGTCGAATAAATTGCGCAAAAATCTTCGATAGCAGTGCTCTTCAGTCTGCGTGCATACTTTTCGCCTGTGATTGGTACCTTAGCAGGTAGCATGCAGAGCTAATGCGCGCGTGTCCTCCCCTGCTGGCCCCAACAACTGCGATTTTACCCGCTGCGCTGCCCTTTGCTCCTACTCTTCCCTCAATACTGATACTTGAATGGTGTAAGCGCCGAGAGGACGAATTTAGGACGGTTTCCTACCAGCACTTGCGAATGGCGTGTGCCTCGGTTTGCGAGAGCTCTTGCAAGGGCATCTGCAGCATATCATGATACTTTGAAACCACGCCCGCCATCCGCTTGCGTGATCCTTATCTCAGCAACGATAGCTGCCCGCCTAGGTCGCTGGCATGTCGTGCATGTATACAGTGGTATGGCAGAGCCATGCTTCTCCGCATCTACCCCTGCGAGCTCTCGTTGCCCCTGTGTGCATGTTCACCAAGCGGCAAGTATATCGGTGAGATGGTTCCAGTCATCAGTGATAAGAGACTCGAATATCGATGCGTGCAATAAAGCAGCTTTCCGACCGGTGAGACTATATCGAGTGCGGCGTCAAAGGAGGCTCCACTTCGCGGGTCCCTGGATGGCCGGTCCCAGGACAGATCCGACCATGCCTCAGTCCACTCTGGAACGCGGATGCAGCTGCTCCGTTTTGGGCCGGGCTCATTGGCTCTGCCCACTCTCGAGAGGACTACGGCACGTTCGTGCCAACATCTGAGCCGAACGAGAGGCTGGACGGACTCCTCGATCAATGTCTTGACTCCCGCATGCTGACTCGAGGCGTTTGATAGCGGCTGTCCAATGATGGAGAGCTAGGCGTGACTTCTGGAGCGGGTACATTCGACGGTCGACTCAAGCGAAAACGGTGATACGCAGCAAGCTGACACACGGCTGCCCTGCTGTGGCTGGCGCCATTGATCGAGCCTGAGCCGCCTCATTCGCTGTCATCGGGAGCTTCGGCAGCTAAACTGTTCTCTGTAGTGAAACGTTCTCGAAATTCCAGTCGCAAGGTCGAGCTGATGCAAGCCATCACTTCTCAACAACCGGGCTGTCACGTGAGAGCCCCAGCACCAAGCTCAGGCACGTCAGGCCGGGCGCCGTCCTTCCCCGCTCCGCACCAGGCTTGAGCGCATTCTGGCACAGAGGGAATGCCCTGGATAAATCATCCCAGCCCCGCTCACGATCAGCGTCTGAGCACACCTACGCAAGCATCAGCATCAGCACCACGGGGAAGCATCGAGTCACACTTTTGGACCCTTTCCCCAGACACGCGATCTTCACGCTCGAAACGGTCGTGCTGTGACACCTGCCCTTACCGACTAGTCTCCAGCCCATCGATCAATGAGACCCCTTTTGCGTGTCCCTTGCTCTGCTTTGACGTCAAGCGTCCTGCCGATGTCATCTCGAGTCAAGCGACCCTCGCAAGCGTTCTCAAGTGATTACTTGATGTGCTTCCCTCGCGCGTAACCATTGCCAACGGTTCTGGTGGATATAACTTAGGTAATAGGGGCAAGATTCTGAGTTGAGTGCCTTTACCCATCGGTAGTAAGAAGAGGCGCTCTCGTGCCATGCGCTTAAGCGAAGCCAAGAGTAACGCTTCGAGCGTCGAGACCTGCAGCTGCTTGACCGCCCATCAGCATCTCGAGCTGGCCACATCCGCATATCACAGCCATAGCGCTCTCCGCAATTGGTTTCTGCCGCAGGACACCACCATTCTGAACATCAGCCTTCCAACAAGATATGCCGGGCTCGACTGGCAGGTATCTTTGTCTCTGTTTGTCCCCCCTCCTCTCTGCGAGCGCCCCTCTTTCCATAAACACTGATCGGGGCAACTCTCTGCATCTGTGAAAACGAGCTTTCGTGTACAATGGGACCTTACTTCATGTCTCAGCTTTTGTAGAATTGTGCGGCTCGCGCGCTTCGTTCGGACAAGACACGGCTGCATCTCAGCAGTGCCACGAGTCTCTGAGACACCACTGTTGCACATGTTGCGGCATGTCTTGCTTCATTCCAGTGC
>JAKCVP010000408.1:0-118923 GCA_023512835.1 Taxillus chinensis | reverse complement strand
GATGACAAGAATCCAATGATGTACGAATTGACGCTCACCTGCCCCAATGACAACAACCTCTTTTTCAGACATCTTTAATTCAAAAGTAGTGGACACGCCGTCAAGATCCACACAGGGTTTGAATAGGTTTGCTACGACTTTATTGATGAAAGGATTTACTGCGGATAGAATACTTGATATGATGAGAGCGCTCTGCGTACGCTTGCAACGGTCCGACCGAGCGTATGGTGCTGACGTCCCAACCCTGATCAGCGATTCGTATTTGCGTCATTCCCTTGTCCAATCGCGAAGATAACCGGTCGAAGTCAATTGTATCATTTTTATTCCCATCACAGACGGTGCTGATGACTTGACTCCAGGTCTTGTGAATCACGTCGGGCAAGCGTCGTGCAATCGACGGAAATAAACGCCGTGGAGCATAGGAAGGGACCGCATCAAAGACTGAGCACCTTAGATTTGTGCTGGAGGATGGAGAAGCCACCTGCTCAAGAGCAACGCGACTAAGATGACATGGACGTTCGCGGTGACGAAGGACCTCCAAACCCGGCCGCTTGGGCAGCTTGTAAGGATAGAGACAGACGTGACGTGAATGGTATCAAGGTATCAACCTTTGGGTGATACGAGATAATCCGCATGCGTGTGAGCGTGGCATTGGCGACCTCTTCATCCATTGTTACAACTTCCAAGACCACGCGTTCACGTTGTCCGGCAGCGGTGACACCTTTCGGCAGCCGACCCTACTCTTCAGAAAGAAGTCGGGGCGTGCTATTGGTCATGCGGAGGTAATGCTTCGAAATGAGTAGCAGATGGCTCGCACGAATCATCCCTGACAGAGCCCATATGCGCCGGCGTGTTCCTCTTTGATATTGCAACTATGGATCAGGTAACCAGGCTATCAGCCTCGTGGAGGCGGTGTATTGTATAGCGACTTGTACATTCTGAGCACTCAGAATTTCCAATTCCTGCGCAGTGGAATGCTTGTTCAGAGGTCCGGGAACATTCGTAGTTGTGACTTTCCTGGGACCTCACCCTGTGCGAGGATTTGCGAAGTCGGATCTGGTGAGACTACAATTTCGATGTAGCAGTAAGCCGACCTGGTCCAAATTCACTTGTACACGCGTAACCTGCAGAACAGTGCCGTTTGGACCGGAAGTCGCTACTCGAGAGGATCAGAGTGTGTTGCCGGTCAACATTAAGAATGAGATTCGTAATGAACCAGAGTGCAGCCGATGCAGCGCTTCTCATAGTAGTCATGAATCTCACACGATGAATTGGCTCAGCGTACGACGGCGATGCAACCTGCTGAGATGCGAGTTGATCTGGCTCCGTGTCTACCAATTATCGCCCATCGCTTCCATATCATCAGCAAAGTCATCATCTTGCGCAAATCGGTTGGGTCGTGGTGCAGCGTTGGTCTGCTCAGCAAGCAGATCATTCAGTTCATCGTCTCCGGGCTCTGAGGGATCCGGGCTATGTATGGGTGTCTTCCCCGGAGGCTGGTCAGTAGAAGGGCCTTTTATGGCGTTTGGTGTATTGAGCGCGTCGTTTGTATCTTCGGAAGGTGTATTGTCTTCAGATACGAACAGACTGTCCTCATCTTCGGGCATGCGAGCATTGCTACTTGATCTATGCGCCGCATCTTGATTGACCTGCAGATCTTCACTGATTTCTCCCGCGTCGTCGTCAAGAGAGCTTTTGGGGTAGTCTTCCTTTATCCACTCCCTGCGCATGACCTGCAGGCGTTTCTTATGACCGAGTCTCTCAATGAGTTCGAGACCATCCGTGAAGTTCGCTTTTGGAAACATTGAGTCGAGCCAGAGCTGATAGGTGGTGAGAATGCGGGCGACATCCGAGAATTCATGGCTCTTTCCCTTGAACTTGATCTTCTTGGTTACTCTTCGTAATTGCGGAATACCCTTCTCCGACAGCAACCGCTGCTCATCAAGTCGCGCAATGGGCGCACGAGGTTTGCGGACCTTGATTTGCTCGTCGATGCCCAAATTTCCATGACCTGCCTCCGCTGACTCTGGTATTCGTCGTACTCTTTCACTATTCTGTGTGTCGGTCCTAATTGCTTGTGGCTCATTCCGCCCTGAAGGCTGATCGAGAAGTGCGTCGAGGTCGTCCATAATATTTGTCTATACGTCTTTTAGGAGATGATGCACTTGGCAGGCGCAATGGCAAGTAATGCTTTGTTTTGCAAGTATCTGGGGAAGTGAGATCGCGACGCGTTAGCGAGTGACGCGACGGAGCATGTGGTCTGTGCGGAGCGGCACATCGGTAATGGGATGTTCCGCATTGGCCGACCTCACCTCGTCAAGCTCCTTCGACCGCAGTCATTGAATCGTCAACAGTCGACCACCCTCACGCACATCATGGCCGAAGGAACGCAGAGCGCAGTGCCGCCGGCATACGTGCCCAGCAAGCAGCCAAAGACAAAGTACCCTGTCAGTGCACCTGCCTTCGTCCCCTCGGGATCTAGTTCGCTAACATGAAGTTCAGCTCATTGACAATGACCCACACTTCAAGCGCGTTCTCGCTTATGCCAGACCCTCCGACTACGCTTATGGCGCCGGGCTGGCTGCTCTTACACCGGGCTTGATGCTCTTCTGGGAGATTACATCCCCTTCACATGTTGGCAAGGGCGGTTTCGCGCCCATCATGCGCCTGTCCGTCGCCCTGGGAGGTACCGCAGGCTTTTTGCTCCTCTACCAGCGTTCGTCCTACCGTTTCTACGGCGTCACCGAGAACAAGCGAGAATACGACAGGGACATGCGAGAGATGGTGGACAAGGTCAAGAGGGGCGAGCCATTATACGGCCACACTGAATTGACGGACTACATGCAAGGCGTCGCTGCTCGGAACTCTCGCTACACTGCGAGTTTCTTGCACGTCATGCCCATGTTCAACTTTGTCAACCACAACCAGCACGGAGTAGACACTGCCAAATACTATCAGCAAGCGGAGAGGGAACTGGAAGCTGAGCGATTGGCGAAGAAGGTGACGTTCAAGGACGGTTGAAGATGAATACGGATAGAAGCAAAATACGGAGTTTGGGGTGGTGCATCGTCTTTAGATGTATATCTTACGCCGCAAGCATTGCGACATGACCTTTTCTTTGTTGAATCAAGCTATCGGTTTGGCATCGTGCTTCCCCCTATCGAAATAACGAGGACCGGACTTGGGCAGCGCGTACGACGTTCTATTTGCAGCGAAATTCGGGGTTTCATGCAGCGAAAGTCGCTTGCCATGCAGTAAGTAATGCTGAAGAACGAGGCCGCGAAAAGCTACTACCAGATTTTACGTGAAACCATAGTCAGTATGATGGGGGAGGTGAGACGTCGTGCGAAGAGAAGGAACCTAGCTCTCAGCATCTACTTGAGGTGTTTTCGGCATACCTCCGCCAGCTCGGAATGCCCCCTGCAGGCTCTCGAAAAGGGCTTCTGGCGCCCAAGCCATTGCCTATACTGTCTCTATATCTTCGAAGCGACTACTGATCATTCATGGCATGAATCCCTACTTCAATCTTGATCTGAGACGCAGCAAAAGATAACGTTGCGGGCGTATGAAGTGCCATTATATGGTCTGCCACCTCTGTTACAGCGCGTGATGGAATGCTAAGGAGAGTGCGCGTGACTGCAGATGCAATATCGCGCGCAGATCGCTTACTGTGATGCCTTGGCGCTCGTGATGCCGACGTTCGGCAGGTCGGAAGCGCTGCGGGAACCAGTCAGGGATGAAGCTGGTATGCAGGATCTGGAAAGTCTCAATAGGTAGGAATTCCATGCTTGATTCTGCCAACATCGCTTTCCATGGGGACTGTCTGTACGTACATACCTAGGTATTGTAGCTTACCAGAGTGCTGCTATGTCGTGTCGGCGGGTTGTGGTCAGCTGAATGGGTGAGCCGGATTCTCTCCCATCTCGCACGTTTGCGGCGCGCTCGAATAAGTCTTCGATCCGGACACAGTAAAGTACCGAAACACCCTCTCTCCTCGTGTCCCATTAATTTGAATGAGCTGCTGGTATCACTGGCCACTGGATCTAGGTGGGCATTGTATGGCGACCGTGGCTAATCTCACGTCGGAACCGTCGGCATGGTGGCTCGTCAGACGGGGGAACCGCGACGAGCCAGAAGCAGAGGTGCGAAGCTCGCCAATTTCAAGTTGACATGTTAAACGTTGGCTCGAATTGACAGCCAGGATCTCCTCGCACCACGTGGGAGTTCGACTTGAGATGTTGCCGCGAAGTGGAGCAGGAAGCAAGGGTAGCCGGGCAAGATAGCTGTACAAGTCGGGCATGATGTTCATAGACAACTCTTACCCACGTTCTCTTGATCGGATGTGGAGAATTCTGGGCGCATGAGGTACAATCGAGCACAGCAGCACATTGCACGCAAGAACGGGCGCTGCCTTTTTAAGCCATCGACGTGAGGTCTTGGAGTTACCGCGTCTCCTGCTCGTGCCTCATTCGTCCGTCCAGTCTTCGCCAGAATGCACATACACATGTCTCTGAGTACATTGCTACTACTGCTTGCTCTCAACTTGGTGAGCTTCCTGCAGATCTCAGCCACGCCCGTGGCAAATGCTCACCTCGAGAATGCTCCAATTGCGAGCAGAAATTCGGTAGCAGACCTCCAACAAGTTACTTATACCAACTCATCGGCGATAGCACGTTCCTTGGTGATTATCTTTAAGAAGAACTTTGGGCCTAGCATCCCCAACGGCACGACAATCGTGTGGACAATAAGGCAAGAGATCTTCTCACTCGACTGGGGGTCAACACATGGACTCAACTCGTGGAAGATTGGCGGTCGCGGTGCTCAAACCGTGTACAGATTGCTCGATCGCAAGTTTGCCAACCAGCAGGAGAGTCAAATCGACGTCCAAGAACAAGGCGAGTTCATTGCATACTTTCCACAACGCTGGTCGGCGACATTTACCAATTCATGGACGGAACGCTTCGACGACTTCACTTCGTACATTATTGGCGGCTTGGACGTCAAGGGAACCATAGAAGGACCCAGGAACAGTGGATATGAGCTGCACGGTGATGAAGACTTCTCTGTTACTTTCTCAAAAGTCAACATCTCAATCAAGAGTACTTCTCTTAATTGAAATCAGGGGAAACGGGTGTACACAAGATCTGTATCAATACAGTCTTTGCGATCCAGGACATTGTCATTGCGCTTGACGTTCTTCAGCTGCAGTTGACCCAGAACAAGCTCGTATGATCAATAGCTCACTCGAAGGATCGCTGTAGAGTGGCAGCTGATTGGGAAATATCACAAGACAATGTGACATGCAATGGGTCGCCCGAAGTGAAATCTCCTTTGCACCACAACAATTCTCTGAGCACCTCACACTTCAGACGGCCACGGGTCCACCAAAGAGGAGGACAGGCGCGGTACTTTCGGAAGTCTCTGGACGAAAGTCCACAACCGTGAAAGGGTTTCATAGTCGTGCTTGTCATATAGATCTCTCTGGCGTACCTTAGGTAGCACGCCAAGATATCCCGCTCGCACGAAGATGGCAGCCACGCCAAGACATCATGACGTGATCAAGCATTACAACCGTGTCAGAAAGTCGATGAGTGCCCCACTACATCACATCGTTCATCATTGGCATACATGACATGCACATTTCCACAATGGCATTCCCTCCTCACTCAGGAAGTCAGAGACTGGACGATATGCAGAGTACTGCAGATGCTATCAAGCAATTGGCACTTGCAGCCGGGAATGGACCCTCTGTCGAACAAATCTTAGACCAGCGTCGACCCAGAAGGATCGAGCGGAAAACACGCCAGGAAATCAACAAACATATCGACAAGGAATTCCTAACACCTCCTCTGAAGTTTAGCTCGCAATGGCTCAACCGACTGCAGCAACGATGGGAGGTTCCAATCAACTATGCCGACATGTTCCAGCTTGCACCTACCCAGACGAGGACGGTGATGAGGTTTACTCGCGAAGGCTTGGAAGGCAGAGTCACAGGCTACAAGGAGGTCACAGTCCCTGCCAGCAGCGCAAACGCGAAGAACTCTACGTCGATCTTGAGGAAACCTGCCAATCGCGCAAACTTTGTTCGAGGTGGTAGCGGCCAGATGCCATTTGCGCCGGGTGGACTGGAAGGCATTGAAGCGATTGCCAAACAAGAGGACGAAATGATCCGTGCACGAGATGGTGTAGGAGCCCGCTTGGGCAAGAACAGCCTGTCGAAAATCATCAACGTCGGCCAAGAGGGTGGGTTGTTGGAGGTCCCACCAGGCTTCGATAGAGGTCTCAAGGTTACCCAGAAGAAAGCGGAAGCCGAGCAAAATCGCGAAGACGAAGTTGATGCTATCTTGGATGAAGAACCTACAGACGTCGGGGCTACGAACGACAGCGCGCTGACCGATGGAGATGCTTCTAAACAAGACGCTGGATCCCAAGATGTGGAAGATGACGAGCAAGAAGATCTAGAGGAGACGGACATTGATGCATTGCTGCCGGTAGAATTCGCATCTCTGGCGCCTCGTGGGACGCTGCTCTCTGCCAAACAGAAGAGAGGTCGTGAGTGGGCGCACATGGTAGACGTCAATCGACCCATCCCGAATTTCCATGAGTTAGTACCCGACATGGCACGCACCTGGCCTTTTGAGCTGGACACATTCCAAAAGGAAGCTGTGTATCATCTGGAGAATAATGATTCGGTGTTTGTCGCGGCGCACACTTCGGCAGGAAAGACGGTGGTTGCGGAATATGCAATCGCACTGGCACAAAAACACATGACCAAGGCCATATACACATCGCCGATCAAAGCGCTATCAAACCAGAAATTTCGAGACTTTCGCAATACTTTTGAGGACGTTGGTATCTTGACGGGTGACGTCCAGATCAAGCCGGAAGCATCATGTCTGATTATGACCACCGAGATCTTACGATCTATGCTCTACCGAGGAGCAGATCTCATTCGAGATGTCGAGTATGTTATCTTTGATGAAGTCCACTATGTGAACGACCTCGAGCGAGGTGTAGTGTGGGAAGAAGTCATCATCATGCTCCCCGAATATGTCACACTTATTCTGCTATCCGCTACTGTACCAAATACTTTTGAGTTCGCATCCTGGGTTGGCCGCACCAAGAAGAAGAATATCTATGTCATTTCGACGCCGAAGAGACCTGTACCTCTTCAGCACTATCTATGGTCAGGTAAAGAGATGAACCTCATCGTTGACGCAGACAAAAAGTTCCAAGAAAAGGGTTGGAAGGACGCCAACGACAAGCTTTCTGGCCGCGACAAAATCAAAGAACAAGCAACAAAGCAACAGGCCGCATCGCGTGGAGGTGGCCAAGCAGGCCGAGGTCAACCTCAACGAGGCGGTCCGAATCAGCGCGGCCAACAGCGCGGCGGTCGGGGCCAGCCCTCGACACAAGCTCGTGGCAACATTGCACGGACTGGCCGCGGTAGTACGCGGACCACTGCCGCTCAAGACAGGACTCTCTGGGTCAACCTCGTTAACCATCTCCGGAAATCTGACCTGCTGCCGGCTTGCATCTTCGTTTTCAGCAAGAAGCGATGTGAGGAGAATGCCGATGCGCTCGCCAACCTCGACTTCAGCACGGCTGCTGAAAAGTCAGGCACACACATGGTGCTAGAGAAGTCTCTGGCAAGACTTCGGCAGGAAGACCGAGATCTACCGCAGATTCGTCGAATGAGGGAGCTGTTGAGCAGAGGTGTCGCTGTCCACCACGGTGGGCTCCTCCCTATTGTCAAAGAAGTAGTGGAGCTTCTTTTTGCCAGGGGCTTGGTCAAGGTGCTCTTCGCGACAGAAACGTTCGCCATGGGTCTCAATTTGCCTACGCGTACCGTCGTATTCTCCGGCTACCGCAAGCATGACGGCCGTCAGTTTCGCGATCTGCTACCGGGTGAATACACGCAGATGGCCGGACGAGCAGGACGTCGTGGCCTTGACCCAGTGGGAACGGTCATCATCGTCGCGCCAGGCGCAGAAGAAGCACCACCTGCCGCTACTCTCCGTCAAATGATCCTAGGCGACCCAACCAAGCTGCGCAGTCAGTTCCGTCTGACGTACAACATGATTCTGAATCTCTTGCGCGTAGAGGCGCTCAAGATAGAGGAGATGATCAAGCGCAGTTTCAGCGAGAACGCAGCGCAGGCTCTTCTCCCTGAGCATGAGCGCGCAGTAAAGCTAGGAGAAGCCGATCTCGAAAAGATCAAGCGCGAGCCTTGCAACATCTGCGACGATGATCTGGAAGAGGCGCACGCAGCAGGACAAGAGTACGAGACTCTGACTCAAGAACTGCATCTTGCGCTGCTCAGTTCGCCCGTGGGGAAACGCCTCTTCTCTCCGCGTCGTCTCATCGTCTTCCGCAGGGACAATATCCGTACCCCAGGCATACTGCTGCGCGAAGGACCGCTCCGCACAACAGGCACTACGCCCTCCGTTTCGGTCCTTGCCGTCAGCCCCCTTACACCAAAGCAATCATCAGCAGATATCCTCCCTCAACTCCCTGCGTACCGGCGTTTCTTTCCAGCCCTACCCACAGCTCGCAGCCAACTATCCCTCAAAGTCCTCACAATCCCAATCACCGACATTCTCCTCCTCACGCAAACCACGCTCAAGACACCGCTATCAGAAACAGCCGCCGCAACACTAGACACAAGCTCCTCGTCCGCCGCACTCGACGAACTCCTCTCCCTCCTCCCCTGGGACACCCCCGCCTACAACGAAGTAGACTACTCCCGCCTCCGCGACCTACACATCCGCGACCTCCTCACCGCCCGCCAACACCCCGCCAACCACGCCCAAACAGCACGCAGCCTAGCCTGCCCATCCCTCCCCGCACACTACGACCAACAAACAGCCATCGCCACCCTCAAAGCACACCTCACCGACCTCCGCTCCCTCCTCAGCGACCAAAATCTCCAAATGCTCCCGGACTACGGCGCGCGCCTGGCCGTCCTGCGCGCCCTCGGCTTCATCGACAGCGCAGACCGCATCCAGCTCAAGGGCAAAGTAGGCTGTGAAATCCACAGCGCAGACGAACTCGTCCTCACGGAGCTCATCCTCGAGAACGGCCTCGCACCGTATGACGCCGCGGAAATCGCCGCGCTCTTGTCCGCGTTTGTGTTTGAAGAGCGCACGGACGCACAGCCTCGTCTCACGCCTGTGCTGGCGGCGGGCGCGGAGCAGATTGTGGGGATAGCGGAGCGCGTGACGCGCGTGCAGGAGGAGTACCAGGTTATCTTGCCGTCGAGCGAGAGTAATGATTTTGTTACGAAGCCGCGGTTTGGGCTTGTGGAGGTTGTGTATGAGTGGGCGCGGGGGATGCCGTTTGCGCGGGTGATGGAGTTGACGGATGTGCTTGAGGGGACTATTGTGCGTGTTATTACGCGGTTGGATGAGGTTATTCGTGAGGTTCGCGGAGCGGCGAGGGTGGTTGGGGATGTGGAGTTGGGTGCCAAGTGTGATCGGGCGCTGGAGGGGGTGAGGAGGGATATTGTTGGGGTTGGGAGTTTGTACATGTAAGTGGATGCCCTGGTGTTGCGGGTGGAGGGGAAGGGAGTTGGTGCCTACGTCTAAGTGACTTTGCCCAAATCTTGGTTGCGTAGACTGGGACACCTATACACCTAGGTTGGAACAAAGTGAATGTGGAAATCAAATATCATATTCGTCTGAAGAGCTATATGGTACACTACCTTCTGTGAGCATGCCCATTGATGAACACGTATGAAAGAAATGGACGCAACAAGGTCGTTTATTCAATCTTTTATCATTCTTCTCACCCCTTTGGATATCTTACGCCATGATATCGTATTCTTACCACCTTAGATATGCCACCATATCGTAAATTCTAAGTAGGCATGTACCACACGGCAGGACGAAATGTATTCATCCCTTGACACGAGTGGTCAATCTACACATCGCCACCCCTTTTTAGGTGTCTACCCCAAGTCCAACTCATACGTTGCGCCTTCCGTCGTCCCCCATGTCTCCCACATACAGGCAACCACGACCGCAGCAGGCCAATCGAGGCCTGGTCTTACTTGCATAGGTAGGCATAGACCAGAGTCGAAACAAGCAGCTAGCCTCGTAACTTCAACATCTTCGTAGCGACACCCATGCTTTCCTTCCTCTCTGACGGGCCGGAAGATCATGCACCGACAAGGGCGCCGGACCATGTACGCGGTCTGAGCGTGGGTGTCGGTCGTCCATCCAGCCCAGTTTTTAAGCCAGAGGTAAAGGTAGACGCAAAGCCAGAAGTAAAATAGACGCATAGACGCCGACTAGCCTAGCTCATCCTGTCTGCCTCGCGACTCGAATGTATCACTGCATGCTCGCAGCAACAAGCTGAAGATATGATCGTAGCGTAAGTATCGACCTCGGCAGAAGTAGCAGCCTGCGCGGCACTTTCGAGTGTACTTTGATGTACAATGTGCAACGGTGCTACGCAGGCAGTGCCCACTCCTTCTCGCCGTCAAAGCGCATGACATCTTCATCTTTGTCAAGTCCATGTAGAACTTTCGCATCGACTTCGGCGGCTTCCTCTTCATATCCAGTAATCGAAACAGGGTATCATGTAGTTGTCCATGCCCGGCGAAATCCACGCCCGTATTCATATCATAATTCATAATCATGCCCGTGTCGCGTCGTGCAGTCGGTCAAGATCTAGGTCCAGATCCTGCGCTGCAAAAAGCTCAGATCCCCAACGCTTAGTGTAGCCAGCATTCTCACTCATCTGCTCCAGCGATGGAGCTGGAGAGCAGGACGTGCAGCGGTGGTCGGGGGGTCTTGTTCCTATCTGGTGCTGTTAGATTTCATCAGTTCCGCTAATTGACAGCGAAAAAAAAGACGAGAGGAGAGGAAGAAAAAAAGGAAAAAGGAAAGAAAAGATATGCACATACAATCTCGCCTCCGCAACTTCGGCGACTCAGGGACCTGCATCCCATCTCTTCCACCAACCTGCCCATCATGCTGCGCTTCATCGCACATCGGGCCCTCGAAAGTGCCCTCAGCATCAGCATCAGCATTGGCATCAGTATCGCCCTCCGACGCGAGCGACGACGTCGACGAAATCGACCCGGAATTGTATTTCCTGGTCGAGCTCGTCGAGGACGTAACGATAATAATCGGTATATTTGAGGACGAGTACCGCTCATACGCTACATCCACCTCGTCTGCTAATCCAGATTGCGCATCATTGGAAGCGACGGCATCGACATCGCAGTCAGCAGAGTGCTGTACACCAACAGGCATACCAGAGGCCATGAAGAACGGCCGCGCCAGCAGCGAAGTGGTGAGAAAGGGTAACCGGGGCATCGAGCGTGAAGGTAGAGAGCCCAGTACAAGTAATAAGGGCCGATCCAGAACAATCGATGGTAAGCGTCGTAGAGGGTCCAGCGTAGCCCGTAGTTCGCTCCAACTATACCGTTTGAAGGCCTCGGCGTGGGAGAATATGTGAGGTGCCCTCGATAAGCGCACTGAACAAGCTTAGTTGAGCGCAGTCGGACCCAAGACGTAACCGGTGGGTCCTTGTTGAGCAGCGTAGTCAGAGTAGAGTTTGTACGTGGCTTATATGCCCAACTCCAGTCAAATGTAGACAGTGTTGACAATGTCGTCAGCTAAACATGCAGGAGCGTTGCCGCAGGCGACGAGAGAGACAGCGTAGGAGATTTCTGCCAGGAGAAGGAGGAAGAGGCAGCAGTCATCAGCGATTTTGTACAGAGGAGCCAGCAACAACAAGGCTGTAGCTTGCAGTGTGAATTTGGGAAATGCATTGATGGATGCCCAAGGCGGCTGATCAGCGGAGAAGGCGCTCAAGTAGTGTTCTGGGGGGGCTTTGCTAGAATATCTAGATTCCCATGCAACGCTCTTGTAAGGGTCATGGACTGTGGCTTGGGCCCAGACGTGGAGACTACTGCCGAGAGCAAAGCAGGGTTTGGGAACAAAAGGGAAGGTCTTGTTCCTGAGACCCTTTGTGTCAGCGATCGTAGGGGCCCAGTGCGATCGTAGGAGCTGGGGCTGGTCGGCATGCACGCCTGGAGGAAGCCACAATGGGGCTCCTCATCGCGCGATGGCCGCGCGATCGGGCGCAGCGGGTAGGGCAGAGCACAGGGCAGCGGTTCGAAGACGCAGCCGGGGGCTTTGCGAGCAAGTGTGATTCTGGCGCCAAATCTCCCGCGCCGGCAATCGTCTGATCGTCCATCTATCGCGCTGTCCGCAGAAAGTTGACCACGCCAGAGCAGAAGCCTGCCAGCTGACCCAGCCGTGCACTTTCCAACCTCTGTTCCGCTCGCCATACCTGCAGTGCCTTCTGTAGTCCATCCTCTTCTTGCACCACCTCTCCATGGCACCTCAAGAACACTGCCATCCATGCTTGCACCAGCTCGTAGTCCCGTCTTTCCTGGAGTCTCCTCGTCAATGCCTCAATGAATGCCAAGAGATCTCCGTATGGCTCTGTTGCTGACAGCGATCGGATCTCAATGTCGGCTGCCGCCGGCGGGAGCGTCTTCAGGTGCTCGACGAGTCCGCTGTGGTCGTGTTTGCGTATCATTTGCGTGAATTGACTCTCGCTCATGTCTCGGCTTGACTGTATGATCCTGGACCTCTCTGCAATCGTCGATGCTTCTGACGTCTCCTGTGTCGTCAAGCTGAGCGCATCGTCCTTCTTGCCCTCTAACAACGATGGCAGGAAGAAAGGGGCCTTTTCGGGAACCTTTGGCGCTTCCGTGGGTTTGTTGCGCTCGCGGATGATATCCAGGTTGAGAAGTGTCTGCCATCGAGATTTCGGCACAAGACTGAGCGTTTCGACTTCCTGACTGAGCTGATCCAGTGTGGGAAGCGCGCCGTCACTTGCTTCCTCCTGCTCATCGTTGTCGTCAAATGCTGCAGCAAGCACTCCTCGCCCACCCTCACCGGATGCTGTTGGCGCCTCGGCTAACGTGATTTCGTTCTCGCGCATCTGTCGTGTCGGAACATGCGAGAATAGTGTGCGATTCGTCCATAGGTCGACGCCTGAGCCATTCTCTTGCGCCGTCGCAAGGAACTCGCCTGTGTTTGAGAATGCCAGAGCAGGGCATCCGTTGGGCAGCCTCATAGCATCTATGAGATGCCCCGTCGGCAAGTCCCATACGCGGACGATGTGATCAGCTGATGCTGCCACAATCCACCTGCCATCGTTGGAGAAGCAAAAGTCCTTGATCTCTCCTTCGCAACCGCCCAAGTCGCGGACAATCTTTTGCGTTTCAATGTCCACTACTCGGATGCGAAGATCGCTGCAGGCAACAGCAAGCATGTCGCTAGGTCGATGCGCCTTCATCGAGGTGATGCTGATCTCAGCCTCCCAATTGAGCTCGTGCGCAATCCGCCCGGCGTGAAAGTCCCAGAACTTGATCTTGCCGTCTGCTCCGGCGCTGATGACTGTACGGTTGAGATTGTCAACGTGAAGGCCCACAATAGGCCCCTGATGCCGCTTCAAACCCTGCTCTAGTCGCAGAAGCTCTCTATCTGGCGCATCTTGATCCGTTTTCGCACGCTCAAGTTGAAGCTGACGCGCTTGTGAAGGAGTGAGTTTGGCGGGAAAGCGCTGCCGGTGGAAGCCTGACTGGAGGTTGTACATGTCAACGACACCGCCTGCAGACCCCACAAGCGCAAAGGTGCCGCATGGAGAGATGGCGACGCTGGAAACCTCAGTAGCGTCGCTTGTTTCCAAAACCCACCGGCCAGCGCGCTTTCGACCCCAGAACCAGGTTCGAGCAACTTTGTCGCCCTTGTGCCCTGTGACGACGCTCTCCCAGCCAGTGAGATTTTGTTCCGTCTCTGTAGATTTGCCTTTCAATTGCTTGGCGGTCGCCCATAGAGTCTTTACGCCAGGCATTGCCCCCATGCCACCATCACGATTAAGTGAGCAGGCGAGACATGTCACTTCGGGAGCCTTGAGCTCGCGATACAGATCTGCAGAAGCGGAAGACGGGCCGTTGCCGCTGGCCATGCCGCCCATCCTCTTTGCCTTGGCTTGGATGGCGCCTTGACTCAATTCTGTACTTTGGCCATCACGGCGCAGACTGAAGCCCCAAAAGCTGCGGTCTGCGCTAGTGCTCAAGAGCCATTTGCCGCCGGCTTCGGCGCCATCAGCATCACTAGGAAGGAAGTTCAGAGTAGTGACTGGCGCCGCATGGCCTTTGCGAGCATGCAGAGGACGTGGAATGGGGGAGAATGGAGTCTCATCAAAGATCCACGTCTTGAGAGCATTGTCGAGGCCAGAGGTCACCATGACCGATTGACCCGGAAGGAACTCGAGGCCCGTCACACCGCCGGCTGGGTTTTGTGCATCTTCTGTCGGAGCAGCATGAGCAGCACGAAGCACACCGATCCTTCTGCCACCATTATTGAGGTCCCATAGTGTGACATCACCAGACCAAAGAGACGCAGTGGCCATGACCCCAGCGTCTTTTCCATCGTCGCCTGCACCCAAACCGTCGGTACGGAAAGAGATGCAGGTTACGGGCGTGTTGTCATGTGCGGCTGCGCGAAGTCGGATGATCTCTCTGTCAACGCGAACGTCGTGGATGACGACCAGTCCGTTCTCGTAGGCGATTGCCAACATGGACAGAGCCGGAGTCGGCTCCATGGCAGTGACGGCACCAGCATCTGAGGTCGGAGGCATAATCTTGTATAATAGCTTGGCCGTGGATACGTTCCATATTTCGACGCTGCCGTCGGTCCGGCCAGCAAAGATCTTGTTTGTAAAGGTTGGCATGGAACATATGCCGCCAGTCAAGACATCATCGTCGCCGTTTGTGGCGGCAAGGGTTGTGTAATGCTCTCCATCAAGGGCGCTCCAGACTTCAACCTTGGTTCTGCAACAGGCGACGATCCAGGAGCCAAAGACTTGCAACTGCACAATGTCCTCATTGGCGTCGAGAGGAGCTTCTAGCTGAGCGACCTTCTTGCCTCGTTTATAGATCCACACGCCTCTCTCAGAGCCAGTGGACCAGGCGGCGGCAACCTTGTCTGCCCATGCTGTGGTGGCGGATATGGGACCAGGAGTCTGGGGACGGGTTATGAAGACGAGATTCAAGCCTCGCTTCAGATCGTACGTCTGCAGGCTACGACCGACGGAGGTGGTAATTTGGAAGGTAGTTTTGCCGAGCGGGACCGAAGTAAAGGGCACAATGGTGGGTGAGACGAGGCCGAGGGTCTGCAGGAGAGGCAAGTCAGTGGAAGACGGGGTTGGGTCGGTGAGGAGAAATACGGACTCTGAAGGGGGAGAAGATGCGCGAGGGACGCAGAGAAGCGGAGTCGTTGGAGAGCTTTCTCCGCTTGGCGACTGGCAGCCGCTGGCTGTCGTGCACAAGTCCAGGCATTGAGGCGCAGAAGGGAGGGAGGTGGCAGGAAGGAATCGGGAGGAGAGGCACGCGACCAAGATGATGCCTGTGGGACGCGTGATCTGCCTATGAGATGCGAGGAAAGGAATTTTCCTGGAGAGGTGAAGAGTGGTCCTTGGGCCTAAGGCGACGCCATCTGTGCGATCTGCCGCTGCTCGAGTATTGGCGGTTACGTAGAGGCAATTCGCTGTCAGCACAGCATCAGCAACGACCGTTCTTGAAGACTGTCTTTTTTTTTTCTCTCGCAGCGTCGATGGTCACAGAGTATTGAGACCTTTTTCCATATCTCGATCACATGCCAGATGCGCGGCTGACCGTCGTGAGGTGCTCATCGCAAAAAGAGTGACAGCCCCCCCTCCCCGTCAGGCCCCGCTTCACCATATCATTGGAATGACGACAATGGAAAACCATACCGACGCTGACAATGGGCCGCAACAAGTCAATTGCAGCAGCCAGGCCACCGACTCGCTCGTCCGCACCCACAGCAGCGAGTCGACCGCCTCAAACCTCTCTGCTCGTCGCGCACGCGGGGGCTCCTTCCATCACCACCACCACCAGCTGTCCACCGCCCTGACCTCCACCTCTTCACGCAAAGGCAGCTCTGTGGATCTCGGCTCCTCACAAACGCGCCCCACGATTGGCGGCACATTTGCCAAACGATCTCCCAGCCTACTGTGGCCTGACGCACGTCAACACCTGCTGCGCTCTAACCGCAGACTGTCCAGCTCCACCCTCGACCTGCTCCCTCCGTCGGCTCTGTCGCCAGCTGAGACTCCTCGCATCTCTCCCCAGCACTCGCCTAAGCTCCTCTACAGAAATCCCGCAGATGCCACTACAGACCAGGACCCACGCCGCTTTTCCTTCTCCTCTTCCCTCTACTCGCTTGGCGCCGCAATCATGAACGGCACCTTGGCCAATTCGCTTCACAGCAACGATGGCTCGCAAGACGGCTCTGAGGAAGCCACGGGTATGTCGAGACCCTCCCACCCCGCAAACACTGCGACTTATCCGAACTCTCCCCGTTTTCCCAACCAGAAATTTCTACCTCTGCCTTTTGACAATGCTCCTGTACTTACCTTTTTCTAGCCTCGCACTCTGGACTGCCCATCCCACAACCCCCTGCCATGACTGGCCAAGCGCCGCTTTTGCAGAGCCTCGACGAAAGTCCGATGCCCGACTCTACTTCCACCTCAGATCGCCCTACACAGCCCGTCGACATCATGCAACATCCACCAGCGCCCAAGGAGGTCCCAACCGAAGCCCTGCCTTCGAAACGTCAGCCTCGCCGCGGTATGACCACCGCGGCGAGACGCATCAGCGGCCATTTCCCGGGAAGCTCGAGTCCTATCAGCGATCGCAGTGCCCAGACCTCCCTTGACGGCCGCGACGGTCATCACAGAGCCCCTCTTGGCATCATTGGAGTCTGCGCTCTGGATTCAAAGGCCCGCAGCAAACCGAGTCGAAATATCCTGAACCGCATCAATGCTCGTCAGGAATTTGAGATCATCATCTTTGGCGACAAGGTCATTCTGGACGAGGCTCCGGAGAATTGGCCCATTTGCGATTATCTGATATCCTTTTTCTCCGAGGGCTTCCCACTCGATAAGGCCATATCCTATGTCAAATTAAGGAAGCCATTCTGTGTCAATGATTTGCCCATGCAGATGTGCCTTTGGGACCGAAGAATATGCTTGTCTATCCTTGACAAGTTCAATATTCGCACTCCGCAACGACTCGAAGTAAGCAGAGATGGAGGGCCTACTTTGCCCTCGCAAGAAATTTCGAACCATGTCTTCGAACGTACCGGCGTGCGCGTTCGCGGCCCGGACGAGGGTGCGCAGTCGGCACGGGCAGCTCCTTCAGAAGTTGTCATGTTAGATCACGACACCTTGTCCGTTGACGGCCAGACGATCAAGAAACCTTTTGTAGAAAAACCGGTCAGCGGCGAGAATCACAACATCCACATCTACTATTCAGAAGATGTTGGTGGAGGAGGCAGGCGTCTGTTCCGGAAGATCAACAATAAGAGCTCCGACGCAGACGACTCCCTCAATGTTCCTCGCGCCATCACGGATCCGTCCAGCAGCTATGTCTTTGAAAGTTTCCTTAGCACTGACAACCACGAGGATGTCAAAGCCTACACTGTGGGTCCCAGCTTTTGTCATGCTGAGACCCGCAAGTCGCCGGTTGTTGATGGTATTGTTAAGCGCAACACACATGGAAAGGAAATGCGATATGTCACATCACTAACAGAAGAGGAGTCGGAAACGGCCGCCAAAATCTCAGAAGCCTTCGGCCAGCGCGTATGTGGTTTTGACCTTCTTCGCATTGGAAACTCCAGCTTTGTCATCGATGTAAATGGCTGGAGTTTCGTCAAAGACAACAACGATTATTACGATCGCTGCGCTGGTATCCTGAAGGATCTTTTTATTGAAGAGAAGAGTCGCAAGGAGGGCAGGTCTATTGCTACAGACGGGGATAACAACGCTGTAGAAGACTTGCCTCACCGTCACACTTCCACGAGTCACTTCAACCTCAAGTCCATCTTCAAGTCACCAAGCATGTCGCGACTGGCCGGTCATCATCACCCTGGGGGTCGCCATGGACGCAACTCGCCTGATCTCGCCGCTCAAATGACACCCATGACATCGCCCCCATCGATTGAACGTCCGGCGGCAGCGCATCTGCCTGGCTCGACTGCAGCACAGCTCGAGAAGCTACCTCCTGCATCCAGTTCACTTCCTGCATCAGACGAACGCTCTACGATGCCACCTCCAGCTATCCCTCCACCTGCCTCGAAAGCACAATGGAAGCTGAAAGGGCAGGTTGCTGTCATCCGCCATGCGGACCGTACGCCCAAGCAAAAGTTCAAGTTCACCTTCCACAGCAAGCATTTTGTCGATCTGCTCAAAGGCCATCGAGAAGAAGTTCTATTGATCGGTGAGGCGGCTTTGGACAGTGTCATGGACGCTACTATTGCAGCCATCAAGGAAGGCAAAGAGGATCCTGAGAAGCTTAGGCTGCTCAGAACATCGCTGATGAGGAAGGGTAGCTGGCCAGGCACGAAAGTTCAGATCAAGCCCATGTTCCGAAAGAAGAAGGTTGAAAGCCAGACGCCGAGCCCAGAGATCAGGGCACAAGAGCACAAGATGGACCAGGAAGCAGCCGACAAGCAGATGGCAGCCAAACAAGCTCATGGCAAGCGGCAAGATTCACTGACTGGCGTGACCCTTTCGCGCGACGCTGCAGCAGAGGACAATTTGGAGCTGGAAAAGTTGCAACTTATCATCAAATGGGGAGGCGAGCCTACCCATTCTGCACGATACCAGTCGCAAGAGCTAGGCGAGAACATGCGGAACGATCTCTTGCTTATGAACAGAGATGCGCTTGAGGATGTATCAGTATTCAGCAGCTCTGAGCGACGTGTGACTACAAGCGCTCATATCTGGGCATCTGCTTTCCTGAGTCAAGATGAGATACCGCCTGATTATGTGAAAGTCCGCAAAGATCTGCTCGATGACTCGAACGCTGCCAAGGACGAGATGGACAAGGTCAAGAAGAAGTTGAAGGGTCTCTTGCGACAAGGCAACAAGGCGCCGCCGCAGTTTGCCTGGCCTGAGAACATGCCAGAGCCCTTCATCGTCGTGCGCAATGTTGTGGCCCTGATGACCTTCCACCAGAAGATTATGCGCTACAATTTTGAGAAACTCTACAATGGCTCTGCCAATATTTCATCGGACAGCCTGAAGCACCCTTCGGCTGCAACCAGCCGTTCAGTGTCTCCACAGCCGCCTGTGGGCGGTGCAATGGCTCAGGCAACATCAGTAGGACATATTCAGAATCGCTGGTGCTCTGGTGAAGACGCCGAACTGTTCAAAGAGCGATGGGAGAAGCTCTTCAAAGAATTTAAGGATCCTGAGAAGGTCGATCCCAGCAAGGTCTCGGAACTGCACGACACAATGAAGTTCGACGCGATCCACAATCGACCATTTTTGGAGTGGGTGTTTGCGCCTACTTCGGACATGGTTGATGATTTTGTGAGTAGCGAGGCCAGTCGAAATGGAACATCCCCGCACCGATCTCGACCAGAGGAGTCAAAGGCACAAGAGCCCGCGCCAGAGCAAAAGGTCCCGCGTCGCTCCACGTCTGTTTCTTCCCGCATCACGCCAAACGAGCTTGCTCATAGAATTGGGTTTAAGCGACCCAAGGAGCAGGTCGATCCGAACCTGGCCCGCAATGTCGCTCCGGACAACTCATCCGAGTCGTACTTCAACTTGTTCAAGGGCGTTCCGGGCTACAGATCAAAGTCTGATCAAAGACTCGAGAAGCTGCGTGAGCTGTTCATGCTCTCCAAGGTTCTCTTCGATTTCATCGGACCTCAGGAGTATGGTATTTCCAACTCGGAGAAGCTGGAGATTGGACTATTGACATCCTTGCCTTTACTGCGAGCTATTGTGCATGATCTCGAGGACATGCAAGCCTCAGAAGGCGCCAAGACTTGCGTCTACTTTACCAAGGAAAGTCACATTTATACATTACTCAATTGCATCATTGAAGGAGGTATTGATACGAAGATTGAGCGCAACAAGATTCCTGAGTTGGACTATTTGTCGACCATCTGCTTTGAGCTGTACGAGTCTGCCAACTCATCGACCGAGGACCACGCAGCGGAAGACCAGTACAACTACAGCATCCGCATCACCATCAGCCCAGGCTGTCACGCTTTTGAACCTCTGGACGTCCAGCTCGATAGCAAGCACTGCATTGGCTTTGCGCCGCGTCGCACACTGACGCCCCATCAGGACTGGAAGCACGTCATCGAGACACTTCGCGCCAAATTCCATACCGTCAAGCTGCCGAAGAGTTTTGTGGCTGTCAATCTGGCGGAAAAGGCGCCGCAGGAGTTTAGCAGACCTACTACTGCTGGCGTTGGCGACGGGAAGGCGAATGGGACTGGCGATTTGGCTGAGGAAGTTGGCAAGATTGTCAAGGGTCAAGGGCTTGAGGTTGAAAATGTTGTTGTTGACGGTGAGGATCTGGCGAAGGTTAAGGAGACTGCTTATCCCGCTTGAATGGTCGGGTGTTACTGCTGGTTTGACGGGCTTGTTGTCAATGGCTGTAAGGAGCATGACTGTTGCATTAGTGGTGGTGGTGTTGTTGTTGTTGTTGTTGCATACCTATATTGTACAGGGTGATCAAAGTGCATTGCGGGGGGTAGAGCTGCATTAGAGCGGAGTCGGCATGCATGAGTTACGAGGCCACTTTTGTGCCCGTGGTAACTTGACGGATAGACATGTGTACCTACGTACGTAGTACTGTCTCGGGCTTATGTGGAATTAAGCTGCTAAGTAGGTAGATATTTGAAGGTAGACACGTCCTCGGGACCTACTGTAGAGGGATGAAATACAAGTCAACACTGCATTGTATGCTGAACTTGTGAGGCTGGTATTGTATACCTGGGGGGTTGTTTTATCTACTCGTGTATGCATGATTGGACCGTTCGCGCCAAAGTGATGGGACGGGTTTGAATTGAGTAGGCAGGTAGATACCTAGGCGATTTATCTACTTGTGTAACTACCTTTTTCTACTTATGTATATACCTACCGGCCATGCTGGGTATATTCGTCATGAGTGAGATACTGTACGCTCAGACTAAATCAAATTCAAATTCGCATTTCTCATTTCTCATTCAGTCGATATTTTGAGAGATGCATACCTAGGCTACGGATTCAGGATGATGATCTTGATATTTGTTAGTAAGAGTTTTCAAATGTGAGCATGTCAGAAATAGCAAATGTATATGTCAAGTGTGGAATTATAAAGATGTGACTTGAAGAGGGACTGCGGCCGGAACTTAGGAAGGAAGGGGAAAGGGAAGGTGCGCATAAATGGTTGAGTTAGCATGCAGACTAGACTAGACTAAAGAGGAGACAGAGGCAGAGGCAGAAATATAAGTAGAACGACGGGAACTTTGAACACGCAGAGTAAAATGAAATACGCAGAGTAAGATGAGAATATCAGACTGATACGCGAATGAGAGCGTGGTAAAATCTGCCAGTAGCCGAACGATACAGAGGAAATACACAAGTAGCACAGTAAGCATGCCGAGGTTGAGTCTATCAGCTACATGCAAGCCCAACACATTCGGGGAGTCTGTGAAAGCAAAAAGTCTGAAAGAGCTCCCAGACTATAAAAGAAGCCAAGTACGCGGTATGAACGACAATGAGCGCACAACAACACCGTCCACCACATGAAGTTCTCAATCAAAGAAGTGTCAAGTGCCAGGGCAAGACAGCATCAATAGAAAAGATGACAGCGTTAAGCGAGGAGAGGAGGCGTAAAGATGGAATGTAAAGATTGGCCAGCAGAACACGATGTTACGATCAAAAATGTTACAAATAGAGTAGTATAGAAGAATGACATGGCATTGAACGTAAGGCAACATGCAACAAATAACAACTTTGGGACAAAAGACGTGGAATCGCAATTGCAGAACAATCCATAAAATATGAAGCAAGACACCAAAGCTTGATGCATCGCAGCTAGTCCAAGATATCATCTTTGTATACACATTGAGCCAATTTAACATGAACAGGATCCGCGCTATATGATTGACAATGTAATAATGACCGTGTGGACTGCTTATGATGGCAGACTTCTGCATTCATACTATGACAACATCAGGTCGCAGGAACGTTTACATGCCAGAGCGTGGGCGGTTAGAAGAGCAATGTCGGTGCAGTCGTCTGATTGAATATCCCGGTCCCCTTTCAGCTTTGATATGTTTTTCTCGAGGGTTCGAGCGAGTTTTACCTCATGCGCTGAAAATTGGACAGTGGTCCATGCGGTATACCGAAGAACATGTTGGCGACGAGGCTGAGCAATCCAGGCTCATAACGAGCGATTCCGGTACCCGAGCGTGACGAACATTTGAGTGATACAGGGTCCTTTAAGCACTGACCTGCGCCACAAAATCGCCTAGTACATGCATAGGATGTCGAGGGGTAGAGATTTCCCTCCCCAGCCAGTTGCACTCGATAACACCTCATGTATATGGCGAAAAGGATGGCAACTTCATAATACGAGTCGTCGTTGCGCTTATTCGGACACGAGACGGGCTCGGCACCGTCATCCTGAGCTATTTTGACCAAGTGAGACATGCACTCCGCGGCATCGAACCACCATCTTTGGTGATCAGTCTGATGTAGTAATAAGAGTCCAAAAGTCTCGCTGCCGGAACTCTATCCGAGAAGATGTGGTAGACATTATGTTGGTCCATCTGGTCTGACGAATATGTCATTAGACCAGCTTTGAAGCTCAAACTGTCCAAGCTCAGTGCCGACTCTGACTCCCAGAGGGCTGCATGGGAGTAGAGCTCAAAAGCTGTCTTCACAGACAAGCACAGTGCAAAGCCATTGGCCATGAGAATGCGCACCCAGCACCTCGCATCGCCAACGGTTTCGGTAAACGCGCGGATTGCCTCAGGAACCTTAATGCCCATCCTTGCATAATCATCGCGACATTGGAAGTTAAAGAGCATCAGAGGCCCTATTGAACTCAAAGCCAGCGTTAGTGGTGACACATCTTGCTCTGTGTCAGACAGAACGCATTCTGAGCTCCGACTTTGCACAGGCCCCACTGAAGGGGAAGTTTCATAGGGACGAAGTAGAAAGGTCATAGGTGCTTTGCGCCAGTCCAGAGAAGCGTCCAGCTTTGGCATTGTGCAAAGTATACGAATGACGTTTGCGAAGAGTCGAACCTTCGATTCAGCTTTCCAATCATCATCGTAGAGGGAGCTTTGCCCGAAGTTGTAATCTTGAAAGTAGTCACGCGTAGCAACGAAGCACATGAAGGCAATATCTCGCCACTCCTGCCGCTGCTGCAGTGATTGCAAGAACACTGTCGCACGGTTGAGGTTGCCTACCAGCGGAAAGAAGCCTTCTATTAGAGTTCTGAGCTCTACGTGTAGACCACTGACAAGGTCGATCCCGTAAAATTCGTCCCATATGTTCCTTTCAATGCCTGTCAAGAAATGCATCACTAGACCCATCATCTTTCTGTAGTATGGCAATGACGACTCAGCTTTCGGGTCAGATAGAAGCATGATCATGTTCATGATCAGACTACACAAATCGTCATCAGAGGTGATGTGCCAACGCATCCATCTCCAGTGACAGTGCACGAGGAGGTTGTAAGTTTGAGCCTCACTGAGCAGATTTAGCTCCGAATTGTCACGTTGACCTGCTATGCGCAAGATAAAATCACCCGCCGACCTATGAAAGAATCGAACCGTCGCGTGATAGGCCCGTCGTAGATCATTGAGGTCGTTGAAGCCAGTCAGATCCACCCTTACTCGAGAAACCCTTGATCCCTTGGGGGTATCGCATCGAAAGGTTGACGGTTCCCATGGGTCGCTCGGCGGTGGACCTTCGTTCTGATCAACTTTGAGCAGCCCGCAAGTGCGATATGTCAATCGGTCGGCGAAACGGCGGTAAGCAGCAAAGACCTCTTTAATTTCGGATGCCGAATTGCATGGGCGTGAAAGACATTCAGTATGATCATCTATTTCGGACAGCGCGAGTAAGATGAGCCTTGAATGCAGTGCCCCAATATATGTCTGATGGGAGTGGAGAACGATCGAGAAGTACTTGGACGCCTCTTGTAGAAGGTCAGGCTCGATCTTGGAGAAGAGGTGAGCATAAAGCTCATCCAGATCGGTGGGGTATCTCTCGATGACTCTCCTCGTGAGTGACAAAGGCTCGCCGTTCTCCAACCTTTTCTTGATACTGTCAGTGACTAGCCGAGTCCATATGAAAACACCTCGTGAATGCCGCGAAATCTCTCTCGCCAAGTCTCGACCACCTGGAAAGTCGGCCAATTCAGCATTGGCATAGTTGTCAATGTCCTTCATGTTGACATCTTGCATACGCAGGATGGGTCGATTTCGCCATCGAAACTTGAAAGGTGACTCTTCACGACTTGATACGAGAAGTTTGACATTAGGCAGCTTTGCGAGTGAGTCGACGAAGTCTACCGTCCGAGACGCGTCTCCTTCCAACTCATCTAGACCATCCAATACAATGAAGAAGTATTCTTCTGAAGCCTTTAAGCTGTTGGCGAGCAAACTTGATAGGGTGCGAAAGGTCCAGTCAGGTGCACGCGCTTCTGGATCCACGGCGCCTATCATGGCGTCGCAAACACTCGAACTCGACTTTGCAAGTTGCCAGGCCAGAGACCGAAGAATCCCCAGCTCACTTTTTTGTAACTCACTACCCATGCGCCAGAGGAAAAATTTAGCGACGTGCAAGTCTGTAGTATTAGACCACTTGGCTAGACACTGCGCCATGCGATCGTGTTCAAGCAGAAATCGCATCAGGGTCGACTTTCCAGATCCAGGAACTCCAGTGATCCAGAAGAGAGGCTCTTGCCCCTCGAGAAAGGCTCCAACCTCGAAATTTGGCCGTTGGTGAGGTACCCAACGAGGATCTCCTGGTGCAAGTGAAACCGACTCTTCGATTATGCCTCGATAAGTGTCGTGCGCCGCATCGTCGACCTCTTCATATCGCCGAAGATACTGAGAAAACCATAGAGAATCTAGTAGCATCTGGCGTGGCGTAGCTCTCGTAGTTTGTTCTGTTCTGAACGTAACGCTGCTGTTCTGGAATGAAGTTGCGTTGAAGGCAGGGCCTCCTCCTGTGATAATGTCTCTCACATCTATACGTTTGGACGGATACTCATACGTAGCAGTGAGTTTTCTTTTGATGGCTTTAAAACTCATATTTTCAGGTCATGTGTATGCCCCCGTATGTGCAAGAGACGACGAGGTGTTGGTGAGCAGGCAAGTCAGAAGGGAGTCTGAGCCGGTGTCAGATGGGCGGGGGCTGGAGTTGGCCGTCGCGGCTCTTGCCTACTTTCAATGAGCTTTGCAGGTGCGCGCAGCCTGGGCGCTTGCCTCACAGCCTTGATTGGTTCTCACAGGACACGGTCCCCAATGTGGACAAGTCTAGTGCAAGAGGGAGGCTTTGATTTGCTGTTAGATATCTCAGCCTGTTAGGAGGCTACATTCCATGCACATCGTTGTGACAGCGTGTGCGCCTCATTTATAGATCAATCCTCGTTATCCTTCCAGCAGTAGTATCCCTCGACGCTGGATAGGCCGATTTGTTCCCAGCGCTAGTTACGAATATCTCTTTGGCGTTCTTCCCCAATACAATAGCCGTAGGACCCTCAACGGGCCCCAGCGACTTGGATGTGTCGCCTTCACCGAGCACAAGCCCGACCTGCCCTTTCGCTGCTTGTGCCAAAATCGCTGCTCGTGGCCATTCAAAGGGATCGAGCGCGAAGTCATCAAGCATGTCGTTCTTGCCCGTGTATAGGACTTCTACTAAACCTGAAGGGCTACCAGAGTCATGAATGGGATAGCGACCGTACACGCCTGTGCCAGAATTTGTGAAATACAAGAACGACCCATCGATGTGAATACCATTCACACCCAACTGACCACTGGCAGGTGGTGCGATTGCGGTGTCGTTGATGGCGACATCTACAGCATTGGTCTTTGCGTTGACACGCCAGACGACGCCAGCGAACGAGTCGGCGATTAGGATCGTATCGGTCTGAGCGATTGCCGTCATTCCATTGAGGACCATACCTCCCGTAATGTTTGCGACAAGACTAATCTTAGGATGGCGCTCCGTGAGATCCAACTTCCAGACTTGCGAGTGTCCAGAGATATTCTTGGCCAAATCCAGGGCGTTGGTAGAAACGTAGAAGATGTCTTGGTTCTCGTCCAGAGAAGTAATGCCAGTCGCTCCCGTTGCCATAGATCCGGGCTGCGCTGTGAGATTTGCGACTACCGAAGCGGGAGCATGGGTATCATAGGGGTTGACTTGGAGGACACCGGCGTATGGCATGAAGACCGTTGTTAAAATGTTGGAAGAGCAAGTGAGGGCCAGGTTCTCCAGCCATGTTCCTTTGGCCTCATAGACAATGCTTGTCCCCTGCTCATGACTGTGGCTAGGTGCAGCCAGAGCCGAGAGGGGGCTCAAAGTAAGGAGTATCTGAAATGTGCGCATGTCGTTGAGCCGGTGAAGTGTTCCGTCCGATCGAACGAAGAATAAGAGTGAAATACTTGGTGCGCGCGGGACTCAGAAATGACTAGAGATGCGCAAGAGGGATGTGGCGTCCCTTATGTTTCCGACAAAACCACATTGTGAAGCATGGCACGCATGGGTCCATGGTTGAGGGCCATGGACTAGAACGATGCCAAACGTTTTCCCGTGGTGGGGGCCACTAGAGCCGATGAGAGGCCAGTCATATTGAGTAACCATCGCGCAGGGAGTAGCCGACGGGCTCTGTCTCTAGATTCTAGCGCAGTGCTTGTAAATGACGATGTGGGGGCAATCTACGCCTTGCTTCAAATAGATGTTGTGTGAGTAATAGAGTCCCGAGTGTTGTTGCCGCCTTTGTTGGGGCTCAACACTGGGCGCGACTTTTTGGCGCAACTGGTGGGCATCACGAGTCTACCTCTTACTGCCGAGCGCGACAGGAACAAGCAGAATGGCCGATAGGACTCGATCAAGTCAAAGGTCGTGTACCTACCTAGGTGCATCCACGGGCATGTGCAAGTGAAGTCGGATCCTTGTCATTTTAGTAAGACGCGGTGAGACTTGGCAGGGCGCAGTTCTGGCCTCACTGGCCTGACCTCACATCGCTCTCTGTTTAGTACTCTTGAGTCACCTCATGCTCTGCTGCAGAAGAATAGCATCCATGTGTCATTAATGTTACATCACCTTGGACCTTGTCGCCGACCCATCCCTTCCGGACATCTACACTCGAGCAGCGCTCATGGCGTAATCACATTCTTCGTGGCATTGGCGCAAGGCTCGCTCAAGAAGCCAATGACCTGCCCATCAGCACTCCAAGCACCAACGCCATCGCCAGAGTACAGTACACTGCTCGAGCCAGCAAGTTGTGAAGGTAGCGACTGTCCGTACAACCGAACCGATCCCGTCCGAGGAATTGGGTCGGCAAATGTGTCGTTGAACCAGTATCCGTTCCGCTGACAGTTGCCGGTATCCAGGATGACGGGCTGGTTCAGTACGTCCTTGATCGTCTGGAATGGCACAAACGGCTCTGATGTCGTCGAGAACTGAGTGTCGATCGCAGCGGGATAGATCCCAGGACCTGAAACAAGCTGCGGTAGGATAACTTCCTTGGTATTCTGGAAGTAGAGATTGTCGCCGATGACCGTCCATGGTGCTGTGTCGGGGTCCAGCTTGCTGGGCGACAGAGGGTAGCCGCCGTTTGCAAGACTGCCAACCAGAGCTTCATGCGAAATCAGCCGCTTATTCTCTCATGTCAGACATTCAAATGCATACCTGGAACAAGTCCCTGGAGCTGCTCGTCGTTGGCGCCGCCAATGAAACCACGGACGCCCTTGGTAAAGTACGACTTGCCGTCGCCAAGACGGTCAACAAATGGGATTAGAACCGATGCCGATGTCAGGTTCTCAATGTATGCAGGGAGCCCTGCGAGCGTCTGACGGATGTCGTTCAAGTACCCCGTCCAAACAATCACGGGATGTTTGCCAGCGGGATAGCCGTTGGGGAACAAGCTGCTTGGCAGAGCCGCAAGCGGGTAGGGCTTTGTCAGTTGCAGGAGAGCACTGTCATCAACAGGCACGATAAAGAATGCTGAGCAACGTGAGTATGACTGGTCTCTGCATGGCTCAATCGATAGGAAACGTACTTCCATTGAGGTTCTGCGTACGGAAGTCCGGGAACAGAGCCGCCGCAGTATTAGGACCTTGCGCAGCGACCGTCGCTGCGAGAATCGCAGGCACAAGGCCTTTGACCATTGACTTGGAGAGCATGATGAATCTTCTGCTGTGTGAAGAGTCGGAGCGAAGATGTGCAAATGCCTGCTGCAATGCGATGGATGCTCCAGAAAATCTGTGAGAAAGGAGGCGACGCGCCTGAGGTCAATGTCGCGAGCCGTATGGACCGTTTCCTAGCGTTCAAGCGTGGTGTGCATGAAGATCCCAGCTGGTTCCAGTCCAACTACCAACCGTTGCATTGCAACCTCGTAAGAGGCGCCGGGACTGTCACTTACCGGTCTCATAGAGTTGCTCGTCTGCAAGCGTCGTCCAGCATGCCATCTACTGCATCCTTCGTCTGCCACATGTGATCAGTGTTCCGTCTGCTTTGTTGACCAGGGTGTCAGGCGGCAGCAGCTCATTGCTGCAAAGAGTCTGGCGGATCAACAAGCTTTGATGCCTCTGCCGATCCTCGGGGAGGCTCTTACGCAGTGGTCTCAGCCACCTTATACACACAGTAACGACGAGCCGTAGTCTGCCGCAATTCCCGCCGTGGCTTGCGGAATACAGGTCCATGCAATCGCAAACAGAGCTGCATGTGATGTATTGGACAGCTCATGATGTGCAGCTGAGTGTCTTGGACAATGTGTACTGCCAATCTCTCCGCTGGCCAATGAGCGGCAGTAGCGCTGCCTCTTCAGCTGGCTTGAGGCATCATATGAACGTCTGCTTCGAACCTAGCGGAAAGTAGGGGACTACCTGCCTGCCGCTGTCATGTTGAGTCCTAGGTTGCGTCCGAAACCCCAAAGATCTGTTATAGACCACGATGTTCCAGGCACGCGCCACATACTCCTGTGCCTCAGTCAGGAGCTCGTATACGCATAGTATGGAAAGCTTCGACGTCGATAGGTAATTGCTATCTCGTTGTCTCAGCATCCTGTATGAAGCACAGCTCCTAAGCTCGCCAAGTAATGGCGAGAATGCAAAGCCTCGAATCGGGATACAAAGGCTTGCAGGGAGCCGAAAGCAATCGACCTCCTGAAAACTGCCAGACTTCAACATGCAGACCCTGGACAATGAAGACAAAACACAAAAGCCTAACTAATGAGAATCCATTCAGGCGACGACCTGGGGTCAAGCCCGACCCCCTCGGCCAACGACCTCACTGCATCAGCATATTCGCACTCACTCATCTAAGGTAAATAAATACCTCAAACACCCATCCATTCCTCTACGAGACTCGGAAATTTCTTCCCAACGACAATAATGGCCCCAAGAAAACGCAACTGGACAGGCGCAGCAATCGACCGCGCCTTCGCCTGATACCTTATCACGCCCTTTCCCCCCTGTATATCCACCGCAGCCCCACAGGCCCAGCGGATCTCAGCGTAATACCAAGTAAAACAACATCGCGCAGCGCATGCACCATCGTCACCGAAAAATCCATTCGTCTTTACCCCCCGCACAGCAAAGATAGTCTCATCTACGTATCGTGACGAGCGCGTGCGCGCATGTTTTCGCCGCGGGGAGTACGCTGCGGCTTACGATTGCGGGTGGTGCTGCGCCGCGGTATTTTCCTAATCCTGGGGTTGAAGCGGGACAGGGCGCGGATTTGGTGACGACGAGGGAGAGAAGGAGTGTGATGCATACTGTTTGGCAGGGTGGTCAGACTGCGTCTTGCTTGATTTTGCCTGAGACGGATATTTGATAGCTGCAAGCAGGGAAGAGGTGTTGGAATGTTCGATTGTGTAGGTATCTGGGATCTTGGGATGCCGAAAGGGGTGGAAGATATCTAGGTAGGTACTAGCTGAGGCGGAGGCTGTACATTCCTCTCTCTTCCAGTGGGCATCTACACTGCCTGTATGCACCAAACCTCTAAATTGTCAAAGCTACTCTGTGTATTCTCATGTGTCGGCCTCGTGATTTTGCTCATGATGTCCCATCCACGCCGCTACTTCGTCTTTTGCTGCAGGCAGCGTTCGCGAGCCGTACCTGTGATAATACCCATCATACTGCACCACACGAACACTATTCCCTTTTTGCCTCTCGGCAAGTCGCTTTGCAACCTCATTCGCCTCCAGCAGTGAGACAAGTATCCTTGGTCGACCTGCATGCTTGACAAGTAGTTCCTGTATCTTCTCCCACATCTTTGTCGCTTCACTCTTCGATTCGTCCTTTGGCTTGCTCGGATCAAAGTAGTCGAGGTCTTGAGTGGCTATTGACCATTCGCCACGACCGTAGCCCCAATAAGAATACCCTCGATCGACGTCCAAATGAGGTGGGTCAGCAAAATGCTGAGCCTGCCATGCCTGTGCGGCTACTTCCACAGGTGTCAGCCCCACAGCGTTTTCACGGAACAGCAGCTCGGGATGAGCATTTGCCAGCTCTTCCGCAAAATGTAATTTGCCGCTCCGGACCAGAAAGTGGAGTGGAGTGTCTCCCGAACCAGTCACTTGCCACAAAGCGTTGATCGGCGCACGTCTCAGCAGCAGGCGCAAAACGTCAAGAGCTTTTGGGTCATCTTCAACTCGCTGAAGCCATTGAGCTATCGGATTGAACGAGTTTCCTTGGGCTTCGTCCTTCATCCGCTCGGTCCACAGGGTTTCGATCAGTCGGGAATCGATAAGATCGAGCAGCTCCTCAATCGCAGTAGCGTCACAGTCGTGCTGTTCCTTCTTCTTTGTCGTCAGCACAGAGTTGCATCTTTCAGTGCGATTTAGTAGCAGATGCAGAATGTTTTCGCCAACCGATGTGCGGCATGTTTGATCTGCGCTGACCTCGATTAGTATGCTGACCAGATTAGGTCTGCGGAGCATAAAGGCAAGGGCAATTGGAGTCAGCCCTTCCGAAGACTGCGCCTGGACGCAGTTTGGCGTAGTTGAGAGGGCAAAGCGAAGTCGGTCTTCCAGGCGGTCTGGGTTGGCTGACATTACCACGCAGTGAACGGCAAGTTCTGAGCGAGAGGTGAACCAATCGATAATTTGCTTCTTCAGGTCGCCATCGGACTTGGAAAGAGCCTGCAGCCGGGCATCTTCCTGATGATCGTGGGCAAATTCTGCGTAGTTGCGGAGCGGCGTTTGCGAAAACGCCCACTCCAGACTTTTCAAGTCTCCATCAAATGCTGCACGCAGCAGCATAGTGTCATTGCGCTCGTCTTGTGCCTTATTAGGGTCAGAAGTCTCTTCATGCTTGCTCTTGTTATGCTTTCGGCCATGGATGGCGAGGCCCTTGTATTCGTGCTCATTGGGCTGGAGGTCGACTCCTGACTTGCGTGCGAAGTAATATATCGGAAGTCTGCATCATTGGCAGCGTCAGCAATGATTCCGGAATAAGCAGCTTCAAAACTTACAGAGCGCCACAGTTCTTTACCAGCTCGGTGAGTAAGTCTGTTTTTCCATATCGGAGTGCCAGCTGGACGTCCAAGCTGGAGGCAGCTGCAAACCATTTCTCGTCTTTAGGCTCGCCACTGGTCTCTTGAAGCTTGTGAGCCGGATTTTTGGAGGCATTGAGAGCCTTTCCTGTCTCAATGTAGAACCGTAAGAGGCGCTCATTGGAGCTCAAAATTGCTGCAGTCAATAGTGTTGCTGCGTGTGGACTGGACGAGTCCTCCAGAAGGATCTCCGTATTTGAGGGTAGGTCCAGGTCGAGAACGTGATGCCAGTCTCTTGCAGGTAATTTGCCCATCAAAACGTCCAGTGCTGTTGTGTGCGAAGAAATGCGCTCGGAGACGTCAATGTCATCTTTCGTATATTCGGGATCCTCTTCTTCATGGGTTACTGCGTTCAAATGGTAAGTACAGGATAGGAAAGGTGGCGGTGGGACTTACGTTGCATTTCGTCGCTCGAATCGTTATCCATGTCCACATCTTCATCTTCATCTTCACTGTCCCAATCATCAAGGCCGACGTGCTCACTCCTGATCCTGTACCGGCGCTTTTTCGGCGGCTCTTTGGGTGACCACTGGGCTGCGACAATGTCGAGGATTCCCCTCGCAGCATCATGGTGACCGCGAAGAGCAGCAACCATGAATGGAGATAGACCGCGCGAGTCTGTCAGGTGCGCTCTCAATGGCGGATGCTTGTCTGCTCCCCACGCAGACAGAGTTAGAGAGCGGATCTTCTCGATGTCCCCAATCCATGCAGCTTCAAAGAGCTCTTCGTAACCGGCTAAAGATAGTATATTAGTAGCTTCTTCGGAAAGCTTCATGATGTCCCTACCTTGTTGCGCGTCATTGATGTCTCCAAGTAAGAACGTGTAGACTGGCTTGAACACTTCTTCGCCCTCGGCGTACATGTCAGTGTCTTCGACCGCACTCTTGCCGCCATCTCCGAATCTACCAGGGTACAACTGTTCAACAGTTTTCCCTCCTTTGCTGATGATCTGCTCGCGGATTCTGTCTAGCGCACTAATAGCTTCTTGGAGGGAGACCAGTTTCGCTCGTCGCAGGGGACGTTCCTTTTCCCGACGCTCTTTCTCGCGCTTGTAAAGCGCTTTCTGTTCCTCTTCCAACCTCTTCCAGTCCTCCAGTTGTAGCCGAGCGCTATGGGCATGATAGCTGTCCGGCTTAAGTTCTTTCAGGTAATGATAGTCCTCTTGAAGTGGTCTCAATAGCTTGACGACGTTCGACTTCGCTCTGGATCCAAGTTTGTTCCACCAAAATCCGCGAGTAAGGTCGTCTTGAATGGCCCGAATAATACTTTGCGGCTTTTCAGCCTCTTCCAAAGGTTCAATGGCATTCCGCAAGCTTTTGATGCGCCGTTCAACCAGATCCAATAACGATGCAATATCCTCGGCCCCAAAGTTCTGAAATCTATTGTCATTGATCAGTGCGTCATGCGTTCGAGCCAACAGCGTATTGACATCGCCGCCAGCATCTAGCAAGGACTCGACAACGTTCAATACCTCGTATTGAAGCGCTAGAATGACAGGCTGATTTGTGTACTGCAAGTACTTCTTCCTATTCTCTTCTGTGGACAGTTGGCCAGCAACGGAGGAACTGGAAATGTAAACTTTGACCCAAGTTTCAAAGGAAAGATCTGGAGAAGCTCCATGGCGCAAGAGCGACAATGCGGCATTGGCGTCACGCTGCACAACTGCGGTCATCAGTGGCGTCTCTGCTTGGGGCCTCCAGGCACCGTCTGACATTGTCATGTGGCGAATGGCACGTTTCGCCGCCGGCTGATTGTGTTCAAGCAAGGTTTGCAGTCCAGGTGATTTGGCAGCCACCACACGATGGAGTGCAGTTGCTCCTTTCAAATCCGACTGGGTTGATGTGGCACCCAAGTCCAGTAGGAGCTTCATCATACTGGCTGCTTGCTTCGCGGCCAATCGAGAGGCCAAAACCAAAGTCAATATCGCAGCTCTTGCCTGTTTGTTGTGAGCATGAGTAAGCTTGACAGGTGCTAGGACGTCTGCGCCAAATTCCTGCACCAGCATTCGAACGACTTCTTCGTGGCCGTTCACAATGGCATAGTGCAATGCTGATGATGGCGAGTCCCAACTGACCACATCAACGTCGAACACATCAGGGTCGTCGGTTGAATCCGCTGGTATACCATCAGTTGCATTTTCTCTGTCCTCGCGAGAGATTTGCACGTATGAACTCGCAGTGGACAATGCCATATCATCATCACTAGAGTCGACCATCTCGATCTCGCTATCTTCGTCAGAATCGGTATCGGTATCTGTCCTCTTCCCACTTTGATCACGCTGACCAGAAACATCTGTGGTACAATGTCCGTCTTTGCGAGCTTCCTCTTCCTCCTCATTCTTCTCGCTTCTCTGGAGCAGGGCGCGCACCATGCTAGCATCCCCTCGGATCGCGGCCAAGTGTAGCGCAGTTCGACCATCAGCCAGCCGTGCGACCATTCGTGCGTTGTTGTCAATTAGGCATTGCACCACATCGAGAGTTGAGCACTGTACAGCCAATTGGAGGGGAGTGCGTCCCGTATAGTCGCGCGCATTGACATCGTTGTCTTTCGCTTGGCACCATTGCCGGACGAATTGGAGGTTGCCGTCGACGATGGCTTGGCAGAGACGCTGTGTCTCGCTAATGTAGGCCATCTCTGTCCAGTCATTGGCATCTATGGGATTGAAGCTACCAATCTCTTGCCGGCCTGGGTCGTCTCGGAGGAAGGTGATGGTACCTGAGACGTAGACTCTGGTCTCCTCGGCAGCTACCTCAATCTCTTCTGGCGCAGAGGGTTTGGGGCAAGTTCCGCAGCAGTCGTGCATGATATCTTGAAAGTCGCCAAAGAATGCCGGGTGTCGGTGGAGATTGACTTCTCGGTCCTTTGGTTTATTCCAGCTGGCATTAAGGAGAAGATCCTGAGAATATAGAAGGCGCTCAATTCTCCTTTGGGTCCATCGTCTGCCGTACGGAATTGTGAATGTTGAATAGCTTGATAAGGAATTGGGCAGCATATCTTCCTCCATCCACTCGGCCACTTCGTCAACTTGCTCTTCTTTGACGTTTCCCCGCATGGTATGGCGCATACTCCAGTAGCTCTGGTGAATCATGAGTGAATGATTAAAGAGACAGAAAAGCAAAGACACGTGGGAATGGGTGGAGATGGACCGCCACTTACATTTAGAACAGGGCGGCCTCGGTCACGTCGCCTCTCTTCCATGTAAGACTCACGCGCGGACTTTTCTGGCAAGGTCTCTAGGACGAGCAGACGTGCCAGTCCAACAGTACGATTGAATGATCTTTCGAATATGGTCGGATCGATACGTGAACGGTCGAGTTGCGGCCAAAATACCTCGAAGCCGCGGCGACTATATTTTGATAAGCGATTTTCGTAGGATGGAGACCGCCTAGTGAGATCAATTCGATTGATCTGTGTGATGAATGAGCCTAGCGCACGAGGTGTGCAATAAACATTGCTGCCATCATAGGCTGCACAGGAGCAGTCAACGTCGAAGCCTGTCAGAATCTCTGATATGTTTTTATAAACTCGAAGAACGATCTGGACGTGTCGAACGGGATATTCGCTGGCAATCGTGATGGCATTTTTGGTGCGGATAGTCGTTGTTTCTACGAGTAGAGAGTCACGAACTGCAGTCTCAATCTGGCGGATCTTCTCTATGGCCTCCTCATCGGTCAAGCCGTACAAGAAGAGGTCAACATCGCTCGCTGGCGCAATCTTGTCGTGGTAGTAGTTTCTGACAGACTTCCGTGAGCCTAGAGTCCAGTGAGGTGTTAGTCTCTGAAATCAGCAGAGTGTGTAATCTCATACCAGAGTGATCTTCAGGTACCGGCATCAGAGAGGTTGTGACAGCTGAACCGCAGCATACCACGTTGGACCAATCCATGCTTGTCTGTTCGTGACGAGATCAGTCTCTTGCGGTGACAAGTACGAAGAAGATGGAGCTTACGAGTGATAATTCCGAGAACAGATTGAAGTTGTCCTGGAAGGTCTTGAAGGAGGACACGACAGCAGGGGAGCCGTGGGGTCGACGAGAGTCTGGCTTTAGAGGCATGATGAACTTGGAGTCACTCTCGGTGCTCTCGACAGCCAATTTGCGTGCCCTGATACGGGGGATCGGAGCATCTTTGTCGAACAGAGAGAGCACGTTCACATTGGGTTGCGATACAAGTGGGTCTGTAGGATCCTGTGCAAAGAGTTTCCGTACATGCTTCTCGTGCTCATAGTAAGGGTGCAAAAGATCGAAGACATTGTGGGTGTCTTTTCCATTGATCTGTAGGGACGTCCGTCAGTAACAGATGAAGGAGGCTCTGGAAGCACGCGATTCATACGTAATGGACGAGACCGTTCAAGGGCACTGGGAGTGTTGGCGACATAGTCTGAGTCTCGCAGGCGCAGTCTTCAGTGCGAGAGAGGTATGGACTGGTTTGACTGAGCGTCAGGAAGGGGACCTATAAATGCAGGGAGGTCTAAGGAAGGCATTTCTGCGGTTGTCAGGCGGCCAAGGTCGGTGGTGCCTGCTCTTCGCTTAACGTCAATGGGGCCAAGCGTCCAAAACGGCCACTCGCTGCCTGGCGTGCCTGGAAGCAGCCTGGATCTCGCCACTACCATGTGCCGAATTGAGGGGAAGCGACAAGTGACCGGCAATTGTGATCATTCTGGAGCTGGCACGGGCAGACATACTGGCACGAGTGAGGTCGGGAAGTGATGGATGTCCTGCTGTTGTATGGTCTTAGTCATCGATCCCGCCGACCACCAGGGCAGGCACTTGAGCTTCAAGGCCAACTTATGAAAAAGCAGAGGAAACCTGCCCTTGGTCTTTGCCAGGAGTCACAGTTTCAGAGAATGAAAAAGAGTCAAAAAGCCTTTGGATCATAAGCTTTCCATTGGTCACGAGCCGTTTCTTGCATTATCAAATGTCATGCAGCTACAAAATGCTATCCCTGTTATCCTTGTCTCCATAAGCAAGGACTCTTGGAGGTGAATTCCCCTTGGCCGGCCGTCCCAAGTCTCGTACGTATATTGGCCGCAGCGCTCATTGGGCTAAACAACCGACGAAAAGCCCATAAAACCCCTACCCAACGCCAGTCAGCCGGCTATGTATACGAATTCAACAACGTCAACGCAATGCCCCTGAGCCTTCTAGGCAGTAGGTTTGCTAGTCGCACTGCACGTACGCTTCCCACTTGGCGGCTCCAGCTCGTCTCCCACACGCTTTGAAGCAGCTTGTCCCGGCTTCGTGCGTTGCCAGTAGTCGAATGGGCTCTTTCCAGGTCGGCCTTTATTCTGACTACCCCCTGTGCTGTCTGAGTCTTGGCCTAGGGGTGAGCCATCGCGCGTGATTTCACTGGCTTCTGCGTGGCGAGTCTTGCGGAGCGTTGTTGGCGGCGTGATGAGGCGAGAAGCTCGTTTGGCTGGAGTCCGCTGTGATTTGCTAGGTGTTTCTGGCTGTTCAATGTCGGTCACCGCTTCTTCGTCGCTATCATCAACAGGCTTGGTTGGAGGGAAAAGCAAGCGAGGCTTGAGCGACGAGCGGGTGATGCGGCGCGATGCATCGATTCCGGCTGCCCGCCGAACCTCTCCATCGCCAAAATCGTTGTTGCGCTCAGCATTACTTGGACTGTCGAATCGCTTAAAAATCTTCTTTCCTCGACTATGGCATTGTTAGTACTTTGATTTAAGATCAAGGAGACCAGGCAAATTTGACACTTACAAGACGTACACCATTCCTTCATCGTTGTTCACAGCATCGTCAATCTCCTGTCCCAGGCCAGTCTTTACACTCTTTCGCGTGCGTGTGTGCGCCTTGGACTTTGGCGCCGAGGTGCTCTTGATTGAAAATGGATTGTCTTCGCTGTCATCAACCTCAGGTATGCGCTCTTTGGAGTCGGTGTAGATCTCGATTCCCTGGTCAGCATTTGCAGCAGTCTCAAAGCTGTCCAGAGTCATGGCATTAGCTCTTTGTGCCTTGCGAGCCTTGCGCGGAGTGGGAATCTCGTCTTCCGGATGCACGGTGTTGCCAGGGAACAGAACGCGCGCAGTACCCTTCATGGCTGCATTGTGGGCAACCTGGCGCTTGCGCGGAGTCTTCGCAGGAGTGGGAAAAATGGTAGAAGGCATTGTGGGCGCCAGTAGCGATGCGGATTCTTCGTGTGGCGGGCTTCTCTTAGCGCGCTTGCGTTCTGGCTCAGAGGCATCAACGTCTCGGGAGGGCGACATGGGCGAGGAAGGAGGTGAGAAGGTCTGACTCGAGGTACGACGAAAGGTTGCCTTTTTCCCCTTGGACAGGGTCTTATTCAGGTTGCTGTCGGCGTCTCTGGCGGTGATTCGAGTTGATCTCCGGGGTGAGTGAGCCTCCCAATGGTCGGCTTTGACGCCGAACAGTGGGGTTGGTGGAGTATGAGCGCGGCCTGAGTGAGGCGGCGGGGTTGAGCTCATGTTGAGGAGTCAAAAGAATAGTGAGAGTTGGGATAGTAGGTGTAGATGATGGGAGGTGGCAGGTGATGCAAATTGAGGACAAGAGCGGGTCAGAGCAGGGAGATGCTTTGTGAGCAGCCGCTGGTCGAGCGGTTGAGGCTGTTGTGCGCGTCTCGTGTCACGTTCGCGTCACACTCACACAAGTAAGCAATAACAGCAAACAATAACAAGTACGACAGAGACGAATGTCTGCTTTGCTTTGCGCTCAGAGGTCAAGAGATTTACCTGAGACTGGTTCTGTACCAGTTCAATGTCATGTTGCCCCTGCGCTGGCCGTTGAATCAATGGTGGCTGGTGCACGGGATGCGACGAAAAGCGGGTGGCTGGAAGACGGGATTTTGCCTCAGTCACCGCTCTCCGTCTGCTTGTCTGAGATGAGACGAGAGCATCTGGGGAGAATTAATAAGAGTCAGGAGAGGCGAGGTGACAGAGGTACAGTCTGACCTGCATTGGAATGCCAGATCGCCATTCATTATGTTTCGTTGCTTCGCTTCACCCTCACTCATGCAATGACGCGCCTCCAGACCAACCGTCGTCACCATCATCCCTTGCGTGAAATGCGCTCGATCACATCCTCGAGACTAATCTCTTCAATCCTCGCTTCGTCCTTTGCGCCAAACTCGAGAGCCACGGCACGGCACGCCGCACGACGATCTTTGTGGAGCTGTTCCTGAGTTCGCCATAGATTCTCCATTTCTTTCGGTGTCCACTGCCCAAACTCGGCCAGCATCCGCTCATACTCGTCCGCCCAGTCCTTCATCTTGGTCTTGGTCTTCCACGCCAGCAGCTCAGTCTCTGTCCTGTTCGGCACAGCTCCGCTCGCCGTTTTCGCCATGCCACGGTTGGGCCGCGACAACAGCTTGCGCATGCTCTCAAAGTTAGCAATGAGCTCCGTCTGCATCTCGGAGAGCTTGGAAAACATTTCGCGATCCTCCTTAATCTTCGCTGCAGGAAGTTTGGGGTAGGATGCGTCAGCTCGAAGCTGAGCTCGGAAACTGCACCAGGCGTTGTACAATCTGTGATACTTTCCATATTCCTTCAGCGTCTGTTCGCGGTTCAAGTTCGCGCCCACGGCTGAGGTCGAAGAGCTCACAGATCGGCTACCACCGGTGAGATTGGCGTCAAGCTTTGCTCGCTGTTCCTTTTCCACTGCTGCCTTTTGAAGCTGTGCCAGGCCGTGAAGTTCATTGTGTAACGTCCAGAGACTGGTCTTGTCAGCCGCCGAGGGCCGCGTCTGCTTCGACACCCTACTGTGAAGAGCCGAGTAGTCCTGCAGTTTGGCATCGTACTCTTTCCCAAGAAACGCCGAGCAGTCGCTGGGAAATTTGATGTCGCAAGGTATCGGGACCTCCTTCTTCGACTTGCCCTCGCGACTAGCCACTTCTCCAGAGAGGTAGTCGTACATGTCAAACTTTTCGGCTATTCTCGCCTTGAGGCCGGAATCGGGCTTGCCAAGCTTGTCAGCCTTCATGCGTAACTGAAGGAGCTCGGCAAACACCGTGGATCGAAGCGAGTTTAGTTCCGAAAGTGTCATGGACCGGGGTGATGCAGGACTGCTTGCGCTCGAGCCGATGTGTTTGGGAGGAAGGTCCGGCAACCTTGCACGTGCATGTGTCGTTTCCGCCTTCTCAATGCTATCGGAAGAGGCGACCGAAGTCAGGGGCGAAGAAGCAAAGGGCGCGTGAGACTGTGAGGGCTTGACTCGCTTCGCGGCAGGCTCCCCGTCACTGCTGCTTGTCCGCTTCATCGACGAAGCAGATGATGTCAGGCTATTACCACTGCCTGACAACCTCCTGGCCGGCTTGGATGCCTGATCAAGGCTCCCTACCCAGTTTGACACATAGCTATTGTTCTGAGAGGTCGACGAAGATGGCGCAATGCAAGGCGACGCGTCGGACCGCTTGTGGGAAATGGAGGCTGTCTTCGAAAGTGACGAGAGCGTTCTCTCATGTTTCGACGCCAGAGCTGGCGCTGGTGCTGGCGCTGGTGCCGAGGCTGTCTTCTTCTTAATCGTAAGTGCCAAAGGAGACTTGGCTGGGGATCGTTGTGTCAACTTCGCTTTCTGCACCGGTGGAGGAGCTGGCTTGTCTGCTTTGACTGGCGGCGGGGCTGCTTTCGTTCTCGCAGTAGCAGGTTTCCCGACAGGTTTGACAGTGTCGTTGTTGACCCTCTGCTTCTTTGCTTGTATGTCCCTCTCGGCCTCGGCAGCTTCTTCATCCGAGTCGACAACAACATCCGCTGAAAGCGGCTGAGGACCGCTTTTGCGTTTTTGAGTTACTGATGATTTGGCTTCTGCCTTCTTTGGCCCTGGCTTGTTTCGAGGAGCATCCGTGCTTTTTTGAGAAGCCTTGCTTGTGGCTTTGCTGTCGATAGCCTTCATGGCCGCCTTGCCAGGGTTCTTGGAAAGCAGTCTCTTAGTCTGAAGCTCCCTCTCGGTAGGTTTCTTAGTAGCTTTCAGATTCGGAGAGCTTTGCGAAGACATGGCTTGAGGAGAAGAGCCTCCCACGGTGGCAGCGGCCGCACCCAGCAGCTTTCGGTGGTCGCTGGGTATTGCTTTTGCAGGATCGAGGTGCAGCTTTGACAGACAAATGCCTTTGCCTCGGTCAGAGGGCTTGTTTAATACATCCCAGACCTTGTCAGTCTTTGAGATGCGTTGACGGTCAAAGGCGTGGATGGCGTTGTCAATGGCTTGCTGACGGCTGTCTCCGGGGTATGGAAAGCTCCACACATCAAGCTCTTTGTAATACTTCTTGTCCAGCTCATACTGGCCATTCTCCTGGTTGGCATGCTTGTGGAGTAAGGCCAATAGGTCATCTCGAGGGATGTTTGTTTTCCTCTGCAGTGACGTTTCACTTGCAGGACCGAGGGCGAGCAAGTGGAAAAGAACGAATTTCTGAGCTGGACCTTGAGCGGAGCTTTGAGAGCCGGATGGAATCGACAATGACGAAGTCGGCTTTGGGGCGGTGGATGAGGACCCAGTGAATGCCGCTGACTTGACGTTCCCTTGCCGTCCAAACCTGACATTGTTCACGACCGAGAGCCTGTTTGATTGTCAGCAAAAGGAGTGAAGGAAGTGGATGGCGGTGAGATGTACTGTTCAGCACTTCGCTGCTGCTCGTGCTCCCTCATCCGAGCCTTGAGCAGCTCTGCGGCAGCATTGGCCTTGCCAGTCTCATGTGCAAGTTGCTCAATAGCGGCACGGTGACTGACAAGGGCGGCGCTGTCGCCGGTGTCACTGAAGAGCTCAGTATGGAAGGTGGAGGGGGCGACATTGAGCGCGACCTTCTCGTCGTTGAAGCGCAGGAACTAAGCGTCGTGTCAACGGCGGGTCGCTTGAAGCTAGGGGCAGTGCATACCTGACGGCTGCCAAAGATGAGCTCGGGTTTCTTGTCAGAGCCGGCAGCTCTTCTCAGATCGCGTAGCTGTTGCGGAGAAAGGCGGATGTGGATGGCCTGCGGCGGACTCCGGGCGGGCGAGAGTGCATGGGTGGCAGAGGGGAAATTTTGTAGAAGCAGACCGGTAGGAGGGAGGATGTCAGCCATACCGTCAATGCTAGGCTGAGTGAAACGGTATATTGTATGTATGAAGGTTGCAATGACTGAGTTGGACTCGAGGGCCGTTTCGGAGCGATCCGATGCAGAGGGTGTCTAGGATGAAGACGAGGGGGAGGAAAAGAGGCAGCACTCCATGACTGTATTATGGAGATGGCTGTCGGGGGTCGGAGAGTGAAGGAGTGGGGATTGCTACACAGCGAGGACCAAGCAACACAAAGAAGGTGAAAGTTTGTAGTGGTGTGGGTGGTGCGAGGACAAAGCGAGTAACGGCGGGTGGTGAGGTCGGGTGAGACAAACGAGGTGTGGAGGCAACACAGCGAGACGAGTGGCGGGCGTCGACAAGAGGGAGAGGAGTGGTGTGAGAGAGAGTGTGGAGTGAGGGGGAGGAGTCTGCGAGGGTGTTGCGAGGGAGGAGGAGCGGAAGGCGAGCCTGTCGGTAGGCAGGTAGGTGAGGCAGGGTGAGTGAGGTAGGTGGTCATCAGCCGGCCAACGAGCCAGCGGGCAGACCGTCAGCGCGCCCGGGCCATCCCCGATGTTGCATGGCCGTGCCAGAATGAGTGCCTCTTCTCCTCTCTTCTCTCTCCATTCCAACCTGACCTACACACGCTACACACGCTACACCACCACCACCACCTTCCCGAGTGAGAGCGGTGGCGGCCTATTGTTCTGCTCGCTAACCTTGCACACGCATTGGCTGGCCCAGTGCCTATGCAGAGTGTAGCGGTGCTGCGACTTGACCCTCCACGGGCACGGGCCAATGTCGCCTGTCCGTATTACCACGCCCGCTACCTGCCTGCCTACTGATTACGCGCAGCTTCTGCTTGGCTCCGCGGCTCGCTTTCCCGTCGCCTGTCCTCCACCGAGCCCGCCAGTCTTGTCCCCACGTCTCTCAAAGACAAGAATCCCTTCATGCCCCAGCCTCGGCCTATCAAGCTGCACCGCGTGCCTGCTGTGCTCTGTCCTGCGTCACGGCGTCAGACTGCCAATGCTGCAGTACAAACAGTATTGATGCCGCGGGCGACCCCACTAGCAGATTGCTGGGTGGGACCAGGGCGAACGGCGCCTTTAACGTGTCAGCAGGTTGAGGCTTCGCTGCCGCGCTTGTGAGCGAGCTATGCACTCGCGAAACGACGCGTGCAACAAGCAAACATTTCTACTGCCTTGATGCCGCTGGGTCGCAGTAGGTAGAGTAGCTTGCCAGCCATTGCGCAACCCTTGCTCTCATTTGCCTTGGTCCAATGTGCCTTGAGCTCGGCGCATTCCAATTAATTTTGACCAATCTGGCACGCTCCACACTGAGTCTCGTGCTCGATGCTCAGCAATTTATTCATGATTGCATGCACGCGCACCCTTGAGCCAGCGAGGGCGGTCTCTCGGGAAGAGCAATGATGTACGTAAACTCCGCAGGCCACTGCGGACTCGGAGCATATTGTGCGCGCACCCCTGCACTGGCACCACTGGCACAATGGCATGTGCCAAAGGGCAGAGCATGCACAAACACTCCACCAAAGCATGATTCGAGAGCCAGGTTGCCATTCGTTGCTGCTGGGACGAATGCTGGTGCGCGGCGGCACGAGGGAACGTGGCAGCTCGAGTCAGCGGAAGGCCCAGCGCCTGGTAGGCCTGGCACGACTGTAGGGTCCACTCTGCAGTTGCTTGGGAGACAGAAGCGATTGATCTCGCCCTTGTCCGCCTCAATTTCGCTTGTCCATTGCCATCCTGTTCGAATTGACTGTGAAGCGATGCATGGGCATCTCGATCACCACTGGCCGCCGCAGCACTAGTCTGCGCAATAAACGCAGGAACATTCTGCGAGCAAGTGCCCTGATCTCAGGTCTCCCGTCGACTCTGACGACGATCTGATCGTCCTACTTTTGGCACATCTCCCGCGCGCGCGACGATCCAGAACCTTCAATCCTGCTGCCGCCGCCGAACGCGCTAGCCTTCCCGCCATCCACATTCGGCCTTTGGCGATCCGCCCGAATCAGGGCGCGGCTGAGGAAACAAATATCGTGCGAGCCACCTGCATGCGTGTACAAGTATACAGTATTGCTTGTGGTGCGTTGCTCATATATAGTCTTTGCCAGGACATGGAGGCTGGAGTGGACGGAAAATGGAAACCCTAGGTGCCTAGATAGGAAACTGCCTCCCTTTCACATCGCCAAGTCCGCGTTTTGGTAGACATGGCACCGCCGTCTGTCTCCACCGCGACGCCGCGAGTTGCACACGACAGGACACAATCCACTTCCTCGCTCAAGAACTTTCGGATTGTTGGGAGAGCAGAGCAGGTCCACGATCGTCTGCCCTGGCTGAGCCGAGCTTGGCATCAATGGCTCCTCCGCAAGGCGTCCTCGCTGGCCTGTAGAGACCAGTGCAGCCCATGTGCTGCAAACGCTCGCATGTCAGGCCGTCATGTTCCCCTTTTTCATTAGTTATGCAGCTTCCTTCTATTGACGAATTTCATCAAACGCTGTGTGCTGGGAAGGCCACATACGACTTCATGGCCAGGCAGACAGCTAGCTGCGAGGCATGAAACATCCAGAGCAGCAAGTCTCACAAAGAACTTCACAGCTACAGCTTCTGAGACAGATGTGACAGTTTAGTATGTTCAGACTATACTGTACACTCTGTACAAACAGTACTGCCAGACTGCCTCAACCTGGTAGGCTTGTCAGGGAAAGTGAAACGGCAGTTGGTCGCCGTACACAACGGCGCTGCCAACGGCGATGCAACGTCTCGAAATAGGTCCCGCCGGGCTGTCTTGGGCCTTTGCACTGTTGGCAGTCACTCTCTTTGCAACGCCCGTCTGCGTGTAACCTTGCACTCTTCGCTGACAGCATGGACTCGCTTACTCTCGAGGCCTGAAGCTGTCGACGACCATGTCCCATTTGACCCACGTGCAACGCTAGCTAGCCATGGGCTCCTGTGCAGGAAACTCATGCCGGCTTCTCGGTCCACGTTCCCACTCACTTTAAATTGTGCGTGCAACCGCTTGAAACCTCAACAGCGACCACACCTGCAGTTTAGGGCTGCTCATCACACTAAGCTTTGAGCGACAGGCGCAATTGGGGATTTGTGATGGAGCAGAGGTCGCAGCCCATGCTCGTGAGGCGGCCAGTCATTGTGCGACCCTTATCGGGGCAAGAGCGGGCCTCGCTCCGCACCTTTCCCCTTTGCTCGTCGATCAGTCTTTGTCCGGGCAGCCTCCACTGCCTTCCAGGCGTATACTCACCTACCTACATTACAGGCACCACAAGTCGATTCATTCGCCATTGTCTGCCAAGACCCTCCGTAATAGCTAGTCCCTGCGACGCGTCACCAATTTTCACGTCGACAAAATCCCTGAACACTAGGTCTGCCTCCATCACGCCATGGATATCCTTGCTCAGGCACGCGAGAATTGCATGCCCTTCACCAGCGACAAAGTCGCTAGCCACAGGTACAGAGCCATACGGTATGATCGTCCCATTGACGTTGCCCAGAATATGCCTCTCACCGCCCCACAGGCCCCAAAGCCAAAGTCGTACTCGTCAACATGCAGACCCCTCCAGCTGCTAGCGAGCGTGTCCTCGCCCCTTGGGCCCTCTGAAGAGGCCATCGAGACGTACCTTGTGCTTCAAAAATCGTTCCAGTCTGAGGAGTTCCCCCGTCTGCCGACGCCCGTCGCCGTGTATGCCCTTGCGGACGGGCTTGTGCTGCCACCTTGAGACTACACGGCTGTCACAGCCACTTGACCTCTAATTTCCATCACAGCTACCATCCGACCGTTTCCGAAGTGTTCCTTGTATAATTCGAAGCCTACAGTCTTTTCCGTAAGTCAAATACCTGACGACTGAGCTCTGTGAGAAGGTTGGCAGGCGCCGACTCCGAGCTCGGATGACCGCTTGCTACACAACGCCCAACATACAGTCATGCGTGCACACGTAGCCGGCCTCGTGGCCCCCGGAAAAGCCAGCATTCGCGCTTGAACTATTCCAAACCTCACAAGAGGAGCTCTACATAGGACCAACCTGAATATCCAAGGATCAACACATTCTGGGGTTCTCGGTTTGGCTCACCGGTGCAGGTGCATCCAGATTGTTCGAATTGTCTCAATTTGCCCTCTCACTCCCCGATACACAGCAGAGGAATAGGTACAGTGTAGTTGGCGTAGACGCTTGTGACCTATGGTGACCTGCGCGCCTTTCAACTCTTGGCAGTGCCTCGCTCAAATTCGTAGCACAATACCGATCGGCACACCACTGAAAAGGCAGTAGAAGAAGGAGAGGGCCAACCCAGTACGGCACAGCCAGCAGTGAAGTCTAAGTGTAGAACGAGGACAGGCTATCCATCCATGAACTGTATGCCAAGTTCACGTCTCGATGCCACCATGAGCCCCAGCTTGAGACATGCTGTTGGAAATGCGTCTTGTTCATGCCTCTGTTAGGCAAGACTCGATATTCGTGGCAAGTCATTGACAGTAAATGAGACGACATTCTCCAGACGCATCCTCACGCCATTGACAACTTAATCAGTGCTGAACATGTACCGATGCAGACTGTCCACTGAACCTTCGTCAGCATACACGTGGCGTGCAAGCGTATTAGCATGGTAACGACAGAGAAATCCCTAACTTTCTGTCGATCCCATTTCTTTGTTTATGTCAGATTTCGATGCTGCCACCACTAGTGAGACCAGAGTCAGGCGTGTACTCCACACGGTTTTTGATCTTGAATGATCAATTAGGCCGATGATTTCAATGCCAATGAATCTCAAAACGATGTCTACTCTGGCAGGGGCAACCCGCTATGTTTCTAGTTCGAAACATGTGGAACCCATTTCCATTCTAGCATTGGTCGTCGCTCACCGTGTCGATTTTTGTTAAAGCACAAGTCGCCTTTCAAAAAGGTAGATGTTATACCTATATCATGCACCTTGTAAGAATATGTCTGGAATTCTCCTCCGTATATAAAGTCAGAGAAAATGCATATATCCAGAACAAGCTACCCCGTGCCTCAGCAAATCCACGTCCCAAAACGCCACGCTAATGCCTCCCATATGCTTCAATGTACACTTTCAACAAAAGAAACCCACAGATACAAGAGTATACCGAAGCAAGCACGAATGCTAGACCTCCTGCACACACGCCCTTTCCGCCGCCGCCTCCTTCCTCTCACTCATTTCCCTAGCCGCCTTCGTATCCGACTCCAGCGACGAAGCACTACAGCTCCTACTCGCCTTTTCCACATCCACACACGCGCCCGCGCCACTGCCACCGGACCGCGACGCCCCATTTTCCACCGTGAACAAACTGACAAACACCCACAGACACGCGAATCCCAGCACAATGTACCAAACAACCCTCAGACTATCAGTAAAATCAGCATTGAGGTTCGTGCGAGCAGGACTGCCGAGGGGTAAAGCCCGAATCGCCTCTGCCATGCCCGCTGCATCCCGCGCCGCGGCATCACCGATCCGTTTGCGCAGCTCATTCGTGAATGCAGACTGCGCAATCGTTATGCCAAACGCCTGTCCGATAGCCCGGAAGAAAGGGTTCAAACCCGCTGCGACGGCCTTGTTCTTCGATAGCTCTTCCGTGCTGAGGGATGATGTAGCGGCGTTGTTCTCGACCGCGGCTTGCGTTGCGAGCGCCAGAGGGGTGAAGAGCATACCTAGCCCTAGACCCGCGGGCGCGAGCAGGAAGATCCAATGCACAACGGACGTGTCTGGGCGCAAGAGCGTGAGCAACCCCGTGCCGATGGCGAAGATGACCCACGCTGCGATGGTGAAAGGTTTTATGCGGCCTAGCCTGGCGATTAACAAGCCTGAGATGGAGGCTGACGGGCCCGCGAGCACTGCCATGGGCAGCAACGCGACGCCAGACATGATCGGCGTGTATCCCCTTACTGCTTGGAAGTAGAGCGGGATGAAGAAGATTATGGCGTACATGCCTATCCCTATCACCACTGTGCCGAGGTAGCAAATGACGGCTGTGCGATCCGACAGAATAGGGTTAATGGGTATCATTGGATTTTCCGCAACGTATAGTTCGTACAGGAGCCAGAGGGCGAGACCGGCAACGCCGCCGATCAGAGGAACGAGGGTTGCGGGAGACGTCCATTCAAACAGCGAGCCGCCCCAGGAGATGGCGACGAGGAAGGATGTGAGCGACATCATGAAGAATATGCTGCCTATCCAATCCATCTTGCGGAGGCCTTCCATGGCGCTCCTTCTTGTCGTTGTGCGAGAAGACAGACCGAAGAGAACGGCGATGAGGCAGGCGAAGCAGACGGGCAAATTTATCCAGAAGATCCAGCGCCAGGTGGACTTTTGTGTGAAGACACCGCCGAGGACGGGACCTAGGCATGTACCCATTGTCCAGATGAGGCCGAGGAGGCCCATCCACTTGCCGCGGTCTTGAATGGTCGACAGGTCTGCCATCAGGACATATGTCAGGGCAAACAGACCACCTCCACCAATGCCCTGAATGCAGCGTCCTGCGAGCATCGTTTCAATCGTCTCACCCCAGCCGCATATGCAGGATCCTGCTGCGAGCAAGGTCAGTGAGATCAAGATGACTGACCTCCGGCCAATGGCACCCGACACGGATGTGAAGAAGGGTTGGAAAGCAGCGCTGCATAATAAGAATGCTGTCCCGGCCCAGAAAGCTTGGTTGCTGTTGGCAGAAAGGTCATGTGCAATGGTCTATTGAGATCAGTCGAATCAGTTGAGAGGTCGTCGTTCCGAAGTTGAAGCAACTCACAGGTAATGCCGTTGCCATCGAAGTACAATCCAGTGAGAATACCAGATTCCAAAGACAGAGAGCAAGCCAGCATAAAGCCCTTCTGTCGCTCTCGACTCTCATCTTGGGCATCACGAGGGCAATAGACGACCATTGCTGCAAGCTTGCAGCAGTAAAGTCAAAAGTTGTCGAGGTAAAGGGATGCATGGTGTGAGATGATGTAGAGACGACAGGGGGATCACCAAGTATAGCCACAGTGATGTCAGGTGGGAGTGGGTCGCTGAAAATGTAAGTGACGAGGACAGATGTAAGGGCAGGCTTATGTACGCTGGTGGATGGGTCCATAGATGTTGACTAGATCAGTGGATGGCTTGCAGGAGGCTTGCTCTCGAATCGCAAGATCCCCGCCAGCGGATGCCAATGATGCATGTCAGGGCACAACACGTACCTGCGGAACTGCAGAAGCCATACAGATGCCGCGATTCGTAAGGTCGCCGACTTCCACCTGAAGCACATCCGTGTGGTAGGTGTAGGCCGAAGGTGATGGTCATGGTCGCGTCTCGAACACAACTCGCTATGTCTCAGATACGATGACCTACCTCCTTGCAACTCCGGATTTAAAGCAGGATAATCGCGGGATTTCCCCCACAGAAGATCACAACCATCACCTATGTTTAGGAGATTCCTTCCGTTTCAGCCGCGAAAGCGACAGGGCTGGGATGACAGCTCTAGCGTCGTTCTGGACAACGCCATTATCATTCGAGACAGCTGTAGGGCATCGGTCGCTCCGTCGTCCGCTAAGCTATCTGCCCTGTGAGGATGAATTCCACGTGTCGCGGCACCAGTGTGGCTTATCAGAGCAACGTGTCAGCTGAAAAACTAGCCAGATAGACGAGAAGGCTAACTGCGTTGGCCAGTGATAGGGGCTATCGGAGAGTATGGCGCTGGCGAGACGGGCCTGTATGCAGCCGGGTGCCATTGATGAGGGCTTATCTTGCGCTGAGTCGAACATGATCGTGGTTTATTTTCAGGAAGAACGCCCAGAGCCTTGTGGAGCATTCATAAGCGCAGGCATGATGTCGGTGCCGTGGGTGCTAATGAGCAAGAGCTGACGAGCAAGGTGTTGAAATTGGATGAGAGCCAAGACAGGTGAGTGGACTAGGACAGCACGTGACGACCAACTTCACGCCATCGACTTTCACCCATCGACTTCCAAGGAACACCTTCCAACTCCTGACTTGGGTCGATCATTGAGCTGGGAGCTTCCCTGCGCTTCTCGCTCGTGAAATGTCGTTTCACGACCTTTCCCCATCCAAGCGTTCATCATCTTCATACCGATGCTCTCCTAAAATTGCTATTGAATGGAATGCATGGCGTAGCCTGAAACGCTGCTCTCTAGGGCAATCCTGAAGATCCAGGCTCGCGAGACTGCCGATGATTAACCTGTGGCAATTCCCTTGCCAGACTGCTGCCTTACTTCTAGTATTCGACACGCTTAGGACACTTATTCGCCGTCAAATGCTATGGCTTCATTGGTATGTTGTCGCTTGTTGTTATGGTAACAGTCTTTGATTGAGACGTTAATGCTCGGTAGCAAAATAAATCTGGCATCTCCTAACATACCGCTCGTGGCTCACATGCTGATCCTGAATTCTTGGAATCTGGCAGCATTCATGTGCTATACCATATGGATCGCTTGAAAGATGGAACCACTGTAGTATGGCCGGGCCTCTGCAACACACGCTAAACTGGTCCTATATGCATTTGATCTGCTTTTCATGGGAGTGGAGCTGTTCCACGATGTTCCGCTCAGAGCCAAGCGCAGGCGCATGACGGCTCCCACCTCTGATGACTGACCGAGCATAGGAGCAGCCCAGTGTTCAGGTAGTAACATGTACCGCCGGAACATGGGCAGACCTCCTTGGGGCCATAAACAGTCATTGATGAGGCGGACTTGAGAAACTTCCAGGCTGCGTTCACATCAGAGCATCGCAAGAGGTAACGTGTTGTAACGCTGAAGAGAACATGTTTTGACACAAAGTCTTTCACCCATTCGTGATAGATACAACAGTCCTGGTGAAAAGATCCCATACGCGCCAAGAGAAATTTCCACAAGAACCTTTTCTTTTCCCTGAGAGCCAACTTGGATTTGACATCGTTGCCAACTACCCATACTCATTGTTTAACAAGAGCAAGCCTTTCCTTTCGCAGCATTCAATCTGCCACACGTCCTCTCGTTCTTCTCGTTCTTCTCGTTATCTTGACCTTCAATCCGCCATTTCCTTTTCGCTGACATCACCGTCACGACTCATCATGGCAAACAATCAGGAGCCCCATGGTTCTCGCCAAACTTCTTCCACGCGCCGCGCCGAAGACAATCCACGGAATGCCGATCAAGACATGCCTGAGGGAGTCGCGCGTGCACGTAATCACAATGATGATTCATATTCTCAATCTGCTTTCTTGCAAACGCTTGCTATGCGTCCTCGCGTTATTGGGGAAGATCCTACCTTCAGTACCAATACCTTTCAGCTGGCTCTCCGGCCTCGAACGACCAATACACAGCCATATGGCCCGGAAGCTTGCCCTAGTCATCAACAAGATCGTTCGTCAATGCCGCAGAAGGACTCGGATGGTGCAGCAAAAGCCCTATCACACGACTCTGATGTTCAGCCACGCCAGCATCATAATCTAGTACTGAGACCTCGTTTGGCACCTGATGATGCAAAGATGGGCCAGGACAGACGCCGATCGCGCTCTCCTGTCCGTAAATCCTCTTCCAGACCTACAGTCCGCGAGCGCTCGCCTCTTTCCCGCCATGCAACGGCCGACCAACGTCGCGTTGACGATTCGAGCGGCGGAACTCGGACAAACCAAACACGTAGATCGAGGAAGTCTGTTCGCTTTGGCTGGTATCAGCATTGGTAAGTTTTTAACATCGAGCTCAACGCATTCAATCGCCTCTAACTATCCTTAGTTCCAGATGTCATAGCGACCGACACCCCACCGAGAGATGTCGCCGCAGAATCTACAGCTGGTTCGAAGTCCTCTCCTCCCATTGTGCAAATGACCCACTACTCACTCATCTGACTAGTCACTTCTGTGGCCTAGGGGACCACATCTCCATCAACTGCCCCGTCGACCTCATCAAGGCTGGCGCATTCCCCACAGGCAAAAATGAAGCACTCGCCCCGGTGCCCGGACAGAAGGTGGCCTGGCCCAACCACCAGTGCTGGAACTGCGGTGTCTTCGGCCACCCAGAGAGCGTCTGTCCCGAGCCACGGGGCACCTTCAAGGGCGTGCGCGGCGGCCCAAAGCGCGAGTGCTTCGTCTGTGGGGAGACGAACCCGCGCCACTACGTCATGCTCTGCCCTGGCCCTCGCATCCCTCGGGACAGCGAGGGCAGGAAGATCACGGCGGCGGTGGCTCCCGCTGCTGGCTCAGATGCTGGCGCCGCTGGAGAGACGGGTGGGGCTGGCGCGGCGCAGAAGAAGCGCGTCGGGACTTGGTATAATTCTTTCTGCGCTGCTCTGGATGACGAGTATACTAATGAGTTGATAGTGGTCATTGTGGCGAGGCCGGTCATGCGCGTGCTGACTGCACTAAGCTTGAGGATCACGTCAATCCTCACTGCACCAAGTGTGGGCTCAAGGGTCACACTGCACTCTACTGCGTCATGTAGAGTGGTGCGGTGAGAATCCTCAAGCAAAGGGAGCAGCACGCGTCTGGCTGGAAATGACGACTGGGGCTCTCCGATGAGCGGACATTACTTCCTCTTGAAGTACTGTCTTTCTTTTGTTTCTTGCTTTCAAACATTTGCTTTGGTTCTGGTGGATATGGTGGCTATGGAAATTGGTTCTGGCGCATGAAAGTTGGCGGCAATTCCCTGTTTCAACTCGAAGGACAGGTAGCAAGCGCCATGCGTGTTGGTCTTTGCTTGTTCTTCCCAGACGGGGGAAGTAAAAAAATACCGATGAGTTATGATTCGTCTCAGCATTTGAGACTCCCAGGTATTAGATACTGGTTAACGGGCTTCCCCGCTTGGGATAAAGTGGTACGCACCAAACATACAGTCTAATGTACTGCCCTCCTTCTTATACACGAATTTCTTTTGCCTGCGCAGTGTCGAGTTGCTATCTCACTGGAACGCCAGTCGCGATCGGCCCTGAACGATGAGCAATCTATTGAATTTGCCAACATTTCCAGACGATACAGGTTGTTACACCGCGCTACCACAGTTCTTCTACAATGGTCGCTAAGGGAAGTTGCTCGGGATAGAAAAGCGTGGAATACGTTGTATTTTATTTGTACATGGTCGGGTATCACTGTGTCCAACATATCATCCCACACGTTGAATTGGCAACTTCAAGCTTCTCAGCAAGGTCTGCCACACACAATACTCTAAAACGACTTGGTCTCCTTGAATGGATACTGAGGCTCGTCATCCTTGCGGATGCTGATCTTCTTCTTCTTCTTGTTCACGATATGCTCGACCCAGATCTCCTTTACGTGCTTTTTCTTAAAAGAGCGAATGAACCGTGGGTCCCACAGCTCAGATGCAACGCCCAAGTCTTTGCAGCAACGCATCAGGGCATTCGACTTGCAGCCTTCTGTCGCAGTTGGTATTCCCTCGGGATCGAAATAATCTTGCTCGCCGCGTGCCATTGAGATGAATCTGTTGACTATTAGTCACGTCTACTATATACTACAAAGCCTCCCGCGACTCTCGGTCCGCAAGGAAGGACCCAACTTACCGGCCATGCGCGAGCAAAGCATACTCTCTAGTAATACTCTTGCCCGTAACAATCGTCTCGCCTCGGGGCGCGAGACCCCACCCACCAGGCCCAAAGGCTCTATTCAGTATACGTCTGTACTTGATTTCAGGAAGATATACGATGCCATCGGGCTTCACCTCAATGTCATTCTCAGCCAATGGCGCAAGCAGGATATCGCTCGTCTCTTTTGGAAAGGGCTCGGTGGACAGACCCTGGAAGGATCGCGTCCAGTCGACTTGATTCGAATCTGAAGGAAGCGAGCGCGGCTCATCGAGCAGACCTTCGGAAATATCGGTTATGGGGGTATCTGGGGTGGGGCTAGCTGCAGAACGAGCTGTTGCTGGAGGTGGCGTCCTGCTGGGCGTTGGTTTGGCAGCAGTGCCTGTGTTTGGTGTTGATGCTTCTGCATAGCGGGGAAACGAAACTGTGAAGCTGCGGACAGTGGTCGGACGGATAGGGTTTGAATGCGCGAGGCCCATCAGGCGAGTGGTGAGGCGTTTTGACGCCATTGTAGATAGGATGGCCAGGAGCTTCGTGGAAGAGGGAAGGAGTTCAAATTTGGGTAAATGGACAGGGGTCAAACTACCTCTACATACACTACAACAAGAGGTGGGTGCTCGCAAGAAACAAGGGGAACGCAGTGAGATGTGTTTAGAATGTTTGTTGCATCGGTAGGTAGTTGGTGGTGAAGATTCATGGCATGAGGTCAGACGCGGGAGACGCGCCGTGCGCGCCTGCCTTCGCGCTAGCTGGACCCGGGTGCAGTCACTTTTAAGTCCTTCTGCACTTGAGGAAGGCACTCAAGCAATCGCTCAAGCGTCTTTGGTTGCTGTCCTATCGTCGTTTCCGTGACGCTTCCAGCATTCTCTGAAGGCCTTCATCTGGCGGCGAAAGCGTCAGTACGACTGCTTGCGAAGATTCAAGCGGACGCTACCTACCTCTCCAGCACAAGCTCTCCAGTCTCGCTTCTCGTAGTAGCAGTCTGTCATCTTCATATTTTCATCTGTCGGTGTTTCAGCATTGAATTGCTTGGTGTCAGTCATTAGACATCATTTATGACCTACCTGAACAGCCGGTGCTGTATATTCTTGTGTCCCTACGTCGGTGTCAGCTCTACATCCGGCATCGGGAGCAGCATTGCAACAAGTACCACTCATCCGGCTCATCGTCGTCCTCAGCAGTCTGTGCTGACTGTTGGGTCTTCGGGTCGTTTGTGGTATCACTAGCCATCCTTGTAAGCGTTTCGGCGGGAAGAAGTGATAGAAGAAGAGGGTGGCGACTTGAAAATACCGGTCTCCACGCCAATCACGGGCGAAGGGTCAAAATGTCCACCAAGCGCATCAACGTCCTGGTCTACACCGGTATGATAGATTGCACTTTTGATCTGCAAACCAAGCATTGACCGATCAGGTAGGTACCGGAGCTGGTCCTCAGTCGACCCGGCAGTGCTTGTATTCTCTTCGTAAACTGCTTTCGCCCAACTACTCTGTCTCAACCATCAACGCCGAAACTATCATCAAGGAGCCCTGGGGCCCGACATGCTCTCTCATAGTCTTCCCTGGTGGAGGCGATCTCGGCTACTGTCGCGCTCTCAACGGCGAAGGTAACCGCAGAATTCGCCAGTATGTCCACATGGGCGGCTCATACATTGGATTCTGCGCAGGAGGCTACTACGGATCTGGACGATGCGAATTTGAAGTTGGCGATGACAAGCTGGAAGTCATAGGGCCTCGTGAGCTGGAGCTGTTCCCAGGGACTGCCAGAGGCTCTGCATTCAAAGGCTTTCAGTATGACAGCGAGATCGGGACCAGAGCTGCAGAACTCAAGGTCAACAAATCTGCCTTTCCATCCTCGGGCGTTCTACCTGACACTTTCCGGACGTACTTCAACGGCGGTTCCGTATTCGTCGATGCCCCGAAACTGAGTTCCAGAGGCATAGAAGTCCTCGCAGAATACACGGAGAAGCTCCACATCGATTCAGGCGAGGGAGCCGCAGCCGTCGTATATTGCAAACTGGGAGAGGGCAATGCCATACTGACCGGACCACACCCAGAGTTTGCTTCTATTAACATCACAAAGGATGCGGAGGGCATGGATCCCAAAGTCGTTGACGTCCTCAAGGAACATGATCGATCCAGGGCAGCGTTCCTGAAGGCTTGTCTGCTGAAGCTTGGGCTCATAGTATCAGATCAGAACAATGACGAAGCGCCATCGCTGTCTGCGATACACATCTCGAGCGCTGAGATTGGCGCTGTTGAGAAGCTCACTGCCTCTCTTGAGGGAATCTCATCCATTCACAACGGCGACACGTACTTGAAAGGCGACCAGGACTTTTTCCAATTGCATCCTGCGCTCGAGTCAAAGTGGTCAATGACGGCTCTTACCAAGGCCGCGCTTGAGATCTTGATGTCTCTGAAGCCCAAGGACGACGACATCAGAAAGGATGAGAGCAGCCCTACACAATTCCAAGACTTTAATCAAGTCATCAAGACGCTGGTAGCCCATACTGAAGGCCTACCGACTGATACACCATTCTTCAACCATGAATCTTACTTTAACGCTCTCAGATACTACGAGAATCAAGCGGCTCATCCACGCACTCGCATTGGCCAGATGCTAATGTACGGAGAAACGGTCACCAGCACCTCAACTTTACTCGAAAAGTACGTTGCCTTCTCTCTCTTTTGATTTGTCACCATCACTACGGACAGGAACGAAAAGATATACAAAAAGCAAAAGTGAGAAGGGGGCTAACGATTGCATAGAAATCACAACATAACCTCCCACCTCCCAACAGGCACAACATTAACAGCAACCCAACAGCTCTCAGGCCGCGGCCGAGGAAGCAACGTCTGGATCTCCCCCGCCGGCTCCCTAATGTTCTCCTTCATCATCCGGCACCCCCTGACCCTGAACCTCCAAGCTCCCGTCGTCTTCATCCAGTATCTCGCCGCCCTGGCCGTGGCAGAAGCAGTACGTCTTTATAATCCAAACGCAACAGACGCAGCGTCGACCGCCGCGGCGAGCAGTATCTACAGTTCCATGCCTCTGCGCCTGAAATGGCCCAACGACATATATCTTCTCGACCCCGCGCACGAGAAATTCCGCGCAGCGATGGAGGGAGGCAAGATAGAGGATGTGCGCGCGGCATGTGTCAAGATTGGCGGCATACTAGTCAATTCGTCGTACGCGGGCGGTGATTACACACTTATCGTAGGTATAGGCTTGAACGTGTCGAATGCCGCACCAACGACATCGCTGAATGCGTGCTTGTCTGCACTTCAACACTCATCCACCAACACCACCAACACGTCTAATGACGCAAGACCATACACGCAGGAAAATCTCCTCCCTGCGATCCTTGCGAATTTCGCGCGTCTGTACGATATGTTCTGCACCAAGGGGTTCGCAGGCGATTTGGAAGCGCTGTACTACAGGTACTGGCTTCACACGGGCCAGCCCGTCACACTGGAGACGGAAGGTGGGGTGCGCGCGGTAGTTAGAGGGATTACGACTGATTGGGGATTACTGCGTGCTGTGGAAGAGAATGGGGGAAGGGAAATTGGGTGTCAGGCTGATGGGAATAGTTTTGATTTCTTCAAGGGGTTGATTCGGAGGAAGATTTAGGGGAGAGCAGGGAGTTCATGGTGGGTGTTGATTTGGAAGGATGCGGTTGGTGTTGACATAAGGTACCTAAGAGGATGTCATTGGTTTCGAAGTGGCGGGTTGGAGGAAAAATTTCAAATTCGATCGACACTGAGCAATGTCAAGTCAGTAAACAGGCGTGAAGCAGGCAGGTTAGGTACTCTTTGACTTTCAGTAGTGCATTACTTTTGTTAAACTGTGTCTCGGTATTTGGAACAAAGATGCCGGCTCAGTCACAGTCTATCCAGAAACGCCATTGCTATGCATCGTTCCTTTATTCGTCTTGCAGCAGGCGGGCGAATTCATCAATCGCGCAAAGGAAGCCGGGCAGCCAACACGTGCATCTTCCACTCGGCTGGTCGTTTGTCGGTGGAATTTTAGCTCGCGAGTCCGCTTTGCCACTTGCTCGTCGCGCTGCGAGCCAGTCACACGCTGTAAGCTCCATTGTAAGCCTTTCGCAGCGAAGTGTGAACAGCGAAGGTCGTCACGGCCTCAAAAAGCCAAAGAGGAACATTCATGCCTCATCGACCACGCCATCCACCGCCACCGCCGCGGCCCCGTGCACGACCGTATCCTCGTGAAGAACCACCCCATCCGCCTCCACCACCTCCATATCCATACCCGCGATCATCCCGTCCGCCCCGTCGCTCATCGTACCTTCGTTCATCTTCTGCGTACCGACGTGCCTCGCGGCCTCGCTCCTCCGTCGTCTCTGCAAATCCATAGCGTCCGTCTTGATAGTGTGCGTCCCCCGTGGTGTCGACGTAGTAGTCATCTTGCTTCAGCCTGCCCTCGTCACGGGGCGCTTTGAACTCCTCTCGTCGCTCGCTCTGTCGAGAGACTGGCTCGGGATCGACGTCCATGTCCACGTCAGCGTCTGTTGCCGCTGCACCTGCACTGCTCGTCTCCACCGCACCACTCATCGTGACTGCCGCCGGTGTCGGCGCAGCAGCAGCATTAGCAGCATTAGCAGCGGTATTCTTAATACTCGCGCCTTGACCCCCGCCGACGCCCAAGAGAGGCGTAGGCCCACCCTGCTTGATATAAACGTACAACACCCTCCCGTCCGCAATCTGATTGTTAAACGTATTAACCACATTCTCCGCGCCAGCCCTCGTCTCGAATTCAATCTCAGCCAGCACCGTAGGCCGCGGCGACAAAATACGGCAATTATGCACCGCGCCCCCAATAGGCTGCATCGCAGACTCGATATCCGCCGCCGTGGTGCCGGGCGCAAAGTTGGACGCCATGACGATGGTGGGACCCTCGGTGTGGCTCGCGATGCCGCGAATGGACATTTGGCCTACTTGCTGCTGTTGTGCGGATGCGTTGCGGACGTGGAAGTTTGCGCTCGCGCCATTGGTAAAGGACTCGCGTTGGAGGGCGGCGGACAGACGCTGGGATTTGTCGAGGCGTGGAGCGGAGGCTGTGCGGCGATTGCCTAGACTTAGTCGCGCTGCGGCGCCAGAGGGGTTCTTGTGCGTGTCGCGTGGGTTACTGGGGCCCGGGTAAGCGGAGGAGGAGCGCTGGTGGGCGTAGATGTTAGTACGTGCGCGTGGGAACGAGCGCGAGAAGTTGTGTGTGCGGGTGCGGGAGCTGCGTACTTTGTTCACGCCGATGCGCGAGGCCAGACTACCTGCTGACTTGTTCTGGTTCTGATTCCTGCTATTGTTTTGCTTGCGGCCGAAGATGGAGTTGGCTAGCTGTTCTGCTTTGCGCTTTTGACGATCTGCGAGTGATTGTTAGTCGGTGATGTACTTTGTGCTTTGTGATTTGCATCTTGCGAGGGACAGACACGAAGATGAGGAGCAAACTTACCGGCTTCGACCATCGATGTAAAAGTGGCTGCGACATCGTTGCCCTTTACTGTGTTACCTCCTGCCATTGTAGCGGACAAGTTGAGAGGAGCGTCGCGGATAGCTACGCGAGGCAGCTAGGCTGAGGTTGTGATGTTGCGACAAAGTATTTACCTCACAAAGTCCGAGACTGAAAATGAAAGATAGTGCTCGATGGAAGAGCGAGGTGGCGGGGAGGGAGCAGTTGTCAGAAGAGCGAACGAAGGCGCAGAGGTCAGAGCGCAACGCAGTAAATCGCAAAGTCTGGAGGACGGGAGCTACTGTCTGTACTGTTCCGGATGTCAGGAGGACGCCCGGGACGCTTTGACAGCTCGGCAAAAAGTAGCCCCGACCTGCTGGCCCCCTCCGAAGATGACCCTCACCATCGTCTAGAAACAAACAGAGGAGAGCAAAGGTCTGCTTGACCCAGCAAAGTAGATGCAAACTAGCTCATTCGGTCACCTGGCCGATGTGAGAATCAATGAATCGTCAAGATCTTGCCAAAGGAGAATGAGAAGAAGAAGTTCGCGGGAAGGATAACGCCGGAAAGCTACAGGTGCAGCAGATGTGACTTTCCCAAGCAATGCATTAAACCCAAGTGTGATGAGCAGAAAAATAGATGGCAGCGATGACGAAGCTGTGTATATGATCTCTCAGGCAGGGCAAACAAACAAAGTCAGAACGCGTTAAGCATAGACGTCTCCAGCAGCGAATTGCTTGCGACGTAGCTGAAGCCACCAAAGGGGTTTTCCCCAATACCATCGACCGAAGCTCCCGAGACCTTGTCAGAAAGCCCAAAGCGCGTGTCAACAGGGCTCATGGCAAGGTCCGTAAACTCCCTCGCAAAGTTCTCCGCCTCTTCAGGATCAGTAATGATTGGCTGGATGGGAGCCTCCAGCTCGCGCTTCTCCAGCTTTTTCCAGTCAATTCGACGGAAAAATCGGTGAGCCTTGATAATCTGCAGGTCCTTTGGCATGTTGCCGCCAAGTCGCTTTCTCGGCTCCTTGCGTAGCAGGCGTGTCAAGATATCCTTGGAGTCGGGACCAAGATAATAAGGCATGGTGGGCTTGCCGTGCACAATCTTCTGCTGCGTCTTTGCGTGGTTGCTGCTGGCAAAGGGAGGCGCGCCAGTAAGTAGATCGAACCCCAATGCTCCCAAAGACCACCAGTCGACAGCCGCGTCATACGGCTTGCCCTGCACAATCTCGGGCGCCATGTAATCAATAGTGCCGATGCCCATTGAATCGCACTTCTTCGTCTCGCCAGACTCCTCGTTCAAAGCAACCTTTGACAAGCCAAAGTCGGTCAGGAGCAAGTGACCCTCGGCATCCAAAAGACAATTCTCTGGTTTGAGATCGCGATAGACAACGCCCAGGTTGCGATGCAGGTGATCAAGGGCGAGGACCATTTCAGCCATGTAAAACGCCGATACTTCCTCGCTGAACATGCGCTCCTGGGCCAAGTGGGTGAACAGCTCGCCGCCTTGCGCATATTCGAGGATGAGATACAGCTTAGAGTGATCCTGAAAGGCGTAAAAGAGCTTGACAACGAAAGGATGACGATTCACGCTCTCGAGGATTTGGCGCTCACTCTTTGTCATCTCGACCAGGTGTTTGTGAACTGTGACGGTCGCCTTTTTGAGCTGCTTTTGAGCGAATAAACGACCAGTGGAGTGCTGCTTGACCAGGAGCACCGTTCCGTACGCACCCTTTCCCAGGCACTTCAAGGGCTCAAAGTCTTCAGCGGTCATCTTTCGATGCGGAGAGTTTCTACGGAGTCCTCCTTCGGGGATGCCGAAGTCTGGCTTTGGCTCCACATCGGGTGACATGAAATCGTGCTCCAGGGGAACCTCATAGGTCTCGCAGTGCGTCGATCCTTGCGTCTCCACGCGGGACAAGTTGCTGGTCGTACTACGGTCGGAGCCTTGGCTGACCAGGGACGGGCGGCGCGTGGAGTCCCCATCGCGGTCGGGGCTCTCATCTCTGAGTTTGAGCAGACTGATGGCGCGGGTCAAGGCGGATGGCCGGACATCTGGACTACAGGCGGCAGTGATTGGAGTCTTCAAGCCTGCCAAAAGGGGCGTGCTCAGCCTGGAGACGTCAGAGTCCTCTTCGGCTCCGGAGGTAACGGGGGTCTCGAAGCCCTTGATGACCTTGGCGGCCGGGTCGGCAGGCTTCATGGCACGCTTCTTCTTACGGCGCGCCTTTGCACCTTCTCTTGCCAGCGGACCAGCGACATTTTGTACGTTGTTGTTCATCTTTGGATGCGTCCAAGCGCGGGCAAGGAGGAGTGTGATATATTGTGCTGATGCAAGCCACAAGCTATTTCAGATGCGACCTGACTAGGTTTTCGTCCACCTTTCAAGGCGGACCTCGCGCCAATAGCCAAACAACGATTGGGAAGCTGTTGTCGGCGCGGAGAAGGCCGCAAGGGCAGTCTAGTCCTGGGAGACGAGCGAAGCCGCAAGCATAGGTAGATGTTGAGGAGATGTCGGAAGAGGAGCCCATAAGTGAATGCGTGAGAATTATGATTGATTCGGAGGGTCGCCAAAGAATGTCTGGCGACTATGAGATGCTTTGGACGGAGGAGGTGGGGAGTGCGAGGTGTCTCTAGGGACAGATGTAGAGAGGGAAGAGAAGGAGGAGGTGAGGTGTCTGGGGAAATTTCGCACAGGAAAAGGCGGCGGCCCCAAGCTTGGCTACGGCAGGCCGATCGACAGCGTAGGGTTTTGTAGTGCAACGTGCCTGCTTCTATTTGCTGCCGGCACTCTACGAGGTCAGGCGTCACCCCGGGTAAGTTTGCTCGTGCGCTGCTGTCATATGATGTCCTAGCATTCGCGCATGCCCCTTCGCCCCTCGAGCCTGCTGGCAGAAGAGGAACATGCATACAGTGACTATGCTGCCCAATTGGCGTGGTGATGTATTTTTGGACGGCGCATCGTATCGGTCAGCGACATGAGGGCTCGTCGGCCCGCATTTGACGCCGTTTCCGGTGCGTTTTAAGCCGCCGTACTGCATCTGCGGCCATTCATGTCATCGCATCTCCTCCACTCAACCAATGGCACAGAGCGACTTTGCTGCACATCTCAAGGTCCATGTCATGCATAGATCGCTTGCAGCGGGAAGCCTAGCATGCTTGGTGCTACTTACATGTCCCTCGATGTACTGGTGACCCCAGATCCGATCGTCCACCACGAGCCTTCTCGATTGTGCTGATCGCAGTCATCCATTTGTCCTTTGCTGGTGACCACCGCTCGCAGCTGCCTAGAGCTCAGAGAAGGAAATTCCTGAAGACTTCCCTGGAAGTCTCGCATCGAATGAGAGTAGAAGCACTCTAGGACAGCGTTGCTAGGCCTGATACATGAGATTAGAGTTGCGCCTCAATCCACATTGGAATGGTGCAGATGGCAGAGTACCACGCCCAAACTCGTCCACTGATTACACCTGAATCTGATCACTACGCTGGGGGTCTTCTAGCAGCCTAGTACGGTCGTTGCAGAGTTTGTAAGAACATGAGAGAATTGTGAGGGGAAGGCAACCGCAAGCTTTTCTACACCGCTTCGTCTCGTCGCCTTTACTGTCAGTATTGGCGGAGCCCTCTCGTAAGTACAACTTAGTGCTCGATACCAGACTTAAGGAGACCCTGGTCCGCTCACTGCGATTAACTCCTTTTGCTCCCAAGCCGTGCGTCACGTGTTAGATGCTTCAAGCATGATCTACCGTGGACAGTGATATCACGTCTCCATTCGGCATGACATATTTAAGAGCATCGGCATATCACGCAGCCGCCACGGGCATACGCTCAAACTATCGTGTCTATCAAGCAAAGTGAAGTCTCAAGCAGGCCAAGCCAGGGTGGCAGAATGTACTCCATTAAGACCTATTTCGCATCGACACAACAAGACACTATGTAACTCGCACATTCAATTCTCCTAAATCTCTTCAAAGACAAGTATGCTTAGTTGGTTTCTAGACCAGACTCGATGCAAAAAAACTTCATGTACCAAGATGGGTGTGCAGCGTAGGGAAGGCAACAAAGCGCACCGTCGCTCTCTTCAAGGTTTGCAAAAAATACCCCCACAACCTCCTGCACAACTCCGAGGACACTCCGCCTGCCCGCAAGGTATCCTGTTGCACTTTCGGCGTCAAATTGTAAGCAGACGCCTCTATGGAGATGCAAGTTACATACAGTCAGTTGAGTTGAAGCGGATGCCGACACAATGAGCGCCATGAGCCCCAGGACTACGGATGCATTGATCTGCATACTTGGTGTTGCTGATGTCTGGAGGGTTGCAATGCAGCGTATTGGAATGGAGGTGATTGATGCTTGAGGTCTTCATATACGTCGACTGCTCGACAAGACCTTCTCATCAAATGCAAGGTGGAGTCGCATCAGTACGAGTTGCACTTGGCACGGAAGTCCGATCTCAACGACTACGGATCGGAACAGACCAATGCGAGTATTGGAATCCTGCGAAGGTTCCGATTCTCATCGATTATTCTCGTCTCAAGCTATCAGAATAGCGCATCTGGCTGATGCAACACTTTATCTTCACCGCCCTAGGTCCGTTGTCGTGTATGCCGAATATCCTATCTAGTTTCTGGTGAGCAAAGGATGACACATCAGGTCCAGCTAACAACTTTGGGTCGCCTAGTAGGTACGTAGTGCAATGGCTATGTACAGGAATTGGAATGCCAGATTGCCTCGGATGCTCTAAGCAGTACCCGTAATCCATGCACGTCAGAACGAAAATGCTAGCATCAAACCACGCATGAAGAAGCTTGATACTGACCTGATCGGAAGACATTGTTCCTCCTAGCATTACATAAGCGAACTGCCATTTCACGTGCTTCCTCAGAGGTTAGTCTGAAAAAGCTTTTATTCAGGACCAAGGTAATGACCAGGGTAGCGGTCCAGGCAGCTGCGCCAGCCAGCGCTTAAGATCCGGACCCATGCAATGCGCCTTAATATGCCACACATACCCTCCATTTACACCATCTTGGCTCATCTTAGCCCGGCTCGGGTTAAGCTAGCATAAATCCATGAAGTCGGACTACTTCGCCGCATGTGCTCCTCACAATCTGTTGCGCTCCTACGCAGCCGCAGCCTGAGGTTGTGCGGCAAGTGGTGCGCTAGCTATGGGCGTCGAACTCGAGCTCTCGGCCTGACCACCGTTCGCCTTGCAGAGCAATTCCTTGCGATCCCAGATATCGATGAGTGGCTGCATGGGTCTCAGATCCTTTTCATTCAGTAAACCAAACCACCTACCCACGTTGATGAAGTGGATAAAACATGTGTTCAGCTCCTTGGTGGCGCTCAAGTGGTAAAAAGGCTCTAGCCAGTGTCCATGATACAAGTGCGCATAGCAGCGGAACATCTGACGGTACAAACTCTTGACGTCGTTCTCGAAGTTCTGCGGGAAGCCTGAAGCTTTGCCAGTCCACTCCTCATGTGCGGCGGACTTGTGCGCTGAAGATGTATAGGTGGGTTCACCCGTAGGGAAGATTTCGGGGTTGTTGATCTTTCCGAGAATCCACTTTTGCACGAGGGTAATGTATTGCGCAGCAGGTATGCGGATAGGTTGACGCTGGTTGTCGAGCCAGGTGTAGGTGAACTCGGCGGCAGACATGGTGGGACACGAGGAATAGTTGCAGACTGGTTGTCCGGTATACTGGTCGGGGTCTTGAATAACCTTGATCATGCCTTCGAGGAGACGGTATTGTTCGACAACTGTTGGAGAGATGTGAGCAGGGAGAAGTGGAAAAGGAGGTTGAGGGGTTGTGGTGTGAGTACCTTGGTGCGCAAGCCACTCGCCACGGTCTACATATTCAGGCTTGGCCGCAAGGGTCATGAAGTTGCCCTTGACGATCAGGTTGGTATTCTCCTCGCGGAAGAAGTATGTAGGGGTGCGTTTGGGGCGGTCGGCGGAGAGTTGTGAAGCCATTGGAGATTGTGGGGTGGTGGGGGATGCTGCGTCGACTGGCGAGTCAGGCTTGCGAGACTTGTCGGGGTTTCTGCCGAAGCGGGCGCTGGAGGCGGGAGTTGATCAGCGACAAAATGGAGGGCGAGCGAGGGGAGAGACGAGGAGCAGTGAAGGGTGGAGCGAGAGGGCGTGATGGGCCGGGTGCTGAAGAAGACGTGAAGACAAAGAGTGAGCTGAGCTGCCCCCTCCCCCCCTTACAGGCAACCAAAGAGGCAGGCCGTCAACCTTGGTGAGCACAGGCCCACGCGGCGGAGCGAAAGGCAAAAGGGAAGGATCAACGCGCGGGTACCTGGGGTGGCATCTGATGACTTACATGTTGAAGAAGGAGGCCATAGATGCGATTCCTGGCGTTTCTGGGGGAGAAGAGCGAGCACACGAGCAGCCGCGAGAGAAGTCCAGACGTGCCAGCGCACCTTTCCGATGCCCTGACGAGCAAAGGGGGGCCCGCCAACGACCTACTCGCCGGCGGTGTCAGAGATTCGCCCTGTATCACTTCCGACTGGTCTGGGGAAGTCCAGCGTGACACTTTATTTGTTTCATTTCTCCTCGATCCTACAACCGTCTCTCGACTCATCACCCTGCATCCACATCTGTGTCGCTGTCAAAATTGCTTGACTCCTGACTCGCTCGCCGCCGCCCTGGCTGCCGCTGCGACAACAGCTGCGGCTCGTCCTCTACCTCCTCCCTCCTGCCGCCCCCGCCAATGCAGTCCGGCCGCATATCCCACAGACAGCCCATGCATTCCCAGAAACAGCTTTCGCCCTCACCCTCGTCATCAATGTCGTAGTCGCCCTCCGCGCCATCACTATCCTTGAGCCTTCCCCACCCTTCAGCAATCTGCTTGCCAAAAATTGCCCAAATAACAAATGCTGCACTGGCAAGCATCATGAAAACGATTCCAACCACCATCAAAATGCTTGCTACTCTCCAGAATTGCGCATTCAGTTCTTCCTGCCACAGTGCTCTCTCATGATCCAGGTCCATTGCACTCGTCTGCTCAAGTACATTGCCGCCTGCATCCAGCGCAGACGCTCGAAGCCACTTTCCCAGTTTACCAACGTCTTTGAGCCGGAAAGAAGTCTCGAACCCATCTTTGTCTATGCGCGCGACCTCCTCATAGGATCCTGTCGCTGAAGACGACTGCTGAACAAGCCAGGCTCGGACTTCGGTAGACCCCAACCACGAAACGTAGAACGCCCCTTGCCGGAAAACCATTTGCGGTGCCTGTAGTGGGATTCCTGTCCAGTTGAACTTCATCACCCGGTAGCTTTGCACGTCCCCACTATCGAACCGTCCAGAAGGCTCAAAATAGGCGTCACAAAGTACCTCGCCCGCTTCGGTGAATTCAGTGAAAACACCATTGTAACCATAGCCTAGAAGGACATTTCCGTTGGGTAGTGTCTGCAGGGAGCCTTGGGAAGTGCTCTGGATGTGAGCTGGATTGCGGAACTCTGCCTCGAGCTTCGCCGTCATCTGCACAGTGTCAATGCCAATGCGGAGACCCACCGACTCGGCTCTGAGATTGTAGTAAAAGTCTGCTCGATTGTTGAAGAGGGTGATTGCCGTCCCATTGTTCGCCCATCGAGCGTCGTGCTGTCCCGCGAAAGTGGTTGCAGTGCCGTGCGACAGGTCTCGGAAATCATTGTTCTTGCCTCCAAGCTCCCAAATCACCTCGCCCGTCGTACCAGAAATGTAAGCTGCGTGCCGCAGGTATCTGGAAGACACGAGGTAGTTTCCAATCTCGTCCTTGTCCACGCTGTTCAAGTGGTACCAGTCCCAAGGGTGCTCGGCTTTTCCAAAATTGTTGAGTGCAAAATACGAGCTGTTAAAGTTGAAGAAGTGAGAGGGTCGCCATTCGAAAAGCACCTGGCCACTTTCGACTTCGAGCTCCTGGAAAAGAGACTCCCAGATGTACGTAGCGTTTCCCTCCGGGCTGACGCTCGAAAGATCGGAAGTCGTGTTGAGGTAAACGGTCAGCAGCGCTGTGCCTTGAGGGGTGATCAAAAACTCATGCTGGTCTGCCTGCATGCCATTGCCTGCACTGATATTGTACACCTCGTTGTAATGCTGATCAAGCTAGTTTATTGTCAGCAGAGCCTCGTGATTTGTTTCCGCGACACTGACCATGTAGTAGGAGCCTGATCCGTGGCCAGTAATGGAGTCATCCCCGGCCCAGAAGGTCAGGTACGGCTCGCCCTTGTACTGCTGGACTCTGAAGTTGTATGCCCTGCCGTACTTGGGTGACATCCACACAAGATTCCCTCTAACAGAATGTTAGCTTGATGCGCGATCCCCTGATTCGCCGCGAAGGTAGCTGACCTGACGTCCAGAATAGTTGGTCCAGGTGGAACAGAATCGCCGTATGGAGAGAGAAAGATGTAGGATCCATCGTCGCATCTCTCGAAAGGCCTCATGAAATTGATCCTAGGCGCGAATGCATGGGCTGACTCGTACGATTGCTGCACATATCGTCCATAATCGACATTGTTGTAGGCTGTGTCGTTGTAAAAATTTGGCAGGTCACCTCGGCAGACTCGCAGGAGAGCACAGACGACCAGCAGGGAAGCCCAGAGCATCGGGCCACGAGGCATGTGTCTTCTGCCCTACCCCTTGTGGAAGCGCATTCAAGTGGGGTCAATGGGCAGAGGTGTCAGAGAGCATGTCCAAAAGGCGTCCTCGCTGCTGTTGTTGCTGTTCGAGTCACTGAGGCTAGCTCAGGGCAACTGTGCGCCTCAAAGTCGTTACGGTTCGACAGATGTTCGTACACTGTAACGGCTGAGAGCGTTCTCGGTTCTCAAGACGACGCCGCCATCCCACAACGATAGGGCTTTCCGGCGTACGCGTCGCCTCGTGGAGCGCATGGCGTAGGTAGATGCCCAGCCGGCTCCTCGGCACTTGACAACGTTCCGGCAGATCTTCATGGCGCTTCCCAAGAGCCTCCATCTTGTCTCAGGATGTGAATCAATGATGCACCCTGGGCAGCAACGCCCAGTGTATGACTTGGATCAATAACAGTAGGTTCGGAGACGAAGGGCGGGTAACTCTTTTGGTGGATTGAGCCATACGAAAATATCAGGGTAGAGTCTGGCGTCGCACAGGGCACCAGAGGCAGCTGCCGTGGTTCAAGTATGATCGGGAGACATGTCAGTGGATGTTCGCGCAGAGAGCTGTTCCCCTCCCATATATGTATTACGCCTCTGCTGCTGCATCCTCACATCGGACACGCAGAACAAAGCCAGGCTCGATGTTAGTAGCCCGTTGCTCGGCCATGTCAACCGCAGCGCATTACTCTTCAGCCCACCTCCGCTCTCGCAGCGGCACCTCCTTTCCGTCTTTCTTTCTCGTCCCCTCATATTCTGCCTTCCAAGCCCAGTATTCACCTAGTCTAATCTCAGCGTATGAGGCGTAGTCAAAGTTGATGTCGCTGATCATCGCTTGTATAAGTCCCCAAACGCCCCAAAATAAACCAGGCATGCCTCGGAACTTGTCGACCTCTGCAAACAAATGGTCAATATCGTCATCCTCTGACGAGGCCGCCGTATTGGCTGCGGTAGGCCCAAGTGAATGTCCATTCTGCCCTGACGACTTGATATAGTACCGGAAGCTTCGCACGTACTCCTTGAGAAAATCTCTCCGTTGTGATCGGGTTGGTAGGACGCTGAAGTCGCAGTCAAAGCCGGCCCACTCCGCAAAGTGGTTTGCAAGATCGAATGCCGCCGGGGCGGGCGTAGCATACTCGTAGTCGATAAAGCTGACTTCATTTTCCGCCCCGGCTGGCTTGGGATGTACAATAACATTCCCACTGAGGAGGTCACAATGACTTAGGATATAATTACCCATATCGAGGCCTTTTACGTCGCCTAGCAACTCAGTCATATATTCCAATTCGTCTTGAAGTGTTTTGTTTCGTGAGCGTGCCTCTTCAGTATCGTTCGGCAAGGACAGTATCCACCTCTGAGCGACAGTCCACAGGTTGGGGACCGGCTTTCCGGGCACCAACTTGTTGATGTTCGGAAATGACCTGACGATATTAGTGAGAGCTACATGAAGCCTGTGCACAGCACTCACGATTCGCTTGGATCAGAACCTGCAACGGCTTCGGCAACTGGTAGAACGCCATGCCATTCCCCCATTCGGCGAGCAGTCGCCCGATAGATGTCTGGGTTTCGTAGATCTTCTGGTGTGCACGGAGTGCCCTCAATGTATCGATACAAGAGACCGTTGTCGAACCTTGCAAGCAATTCAGGCGCAAGCTTCCGCCTGGCCAGCAGAGAATGGGAGGCAGCTTCTCCTGCATCACGTGATCAGTCGTCAGTTGTCCATTTAGGTGACATGCATTCTCGTCTGCAGGCGATAGCGAAATCTGCAAGAAGGACATACTGTCACGATCAATGAGAACTGCGGTTCCATTGCCATAAGCTCTGAGAAGAATCGCTTCCTTGTCAATCTGCTGCTCCGAGTGACCAGGTCGTCTTTTGATTGCCTTGAATAGCTGTAGGCCAGATTAGTGTATGAGCAGCATGGGGCATTAGATGTCGCCATCTGAGGTGGATCCTTGGGAAGAATCGATGTGTCTAGGAAGGTGCTTCTGGGCTTGAAAGAGAAAAGGGGGCGTAGGCGCATACCGTGTTGGTAATGCCATCCTTGAAGCGGACGAATTCGACGGGGCCATCAGCATGTTCCCATTCTGGATTAAGAGCAAAGATCAATTTGCGAGCACTATTTTCAGAGTCGGCGGCGTCGTAGGCAAGTGGGAGAGTGCGAACGGCGCTCGACTCGTGGTCGTCTAGCAGGGCTGAAGGCGACATGGCGAGGGGGCGAGGTGAAGGGGGTCAAGCAGACGGCGGAGTTGAAGTCTGAGAGAAGGTAACAGATTGGTTGGGCTATGCGTGGTGCATTGAGACTGTTCAACGGATGAGACAGGGGGAGATATCAAGTGTGTGTGGCAGATACGGTTATTTTCGAACGGGCGCTTGCTAGTCACAGTGGCAGGCTCTCTCTCGTTGCGGTCGCAGGGATGGTGAGCCAAGAGTGACGGGCAGAGGTTGACGTCTTATAGCACAGACAGGCAGCGAGTCAAAAAACAGAAAAGGATGTCGGCCAAGCTAGGGCAAAGCAGCGAAGGTTCAATATCTAGTGCAGAAGCCACTGAGGCGGATGTCGGCGGTGGGAGAGGGACTTTGTACGTCACAGCGGGGTGAAGAAGAAAGCGCTGAGGTCTGGTGCATCTCCTGTGGGCTGCCTGCCTGTCTGAGGCGCCTTAAGACTAGCAAGCAGATGGGAGTCGACGACAACAATGCACCCTCCCGGCTAGATCGTCTTCATCCGCAGCCCATTCGTCTTGCCCGCTCAGCTCCACGTTTCTGCCCAGTCCGACTAGAGACATGTCGCCCTCCCCACTTACGCGATGCAGCAACTGCGCGCGTGCCTGTCGTGCCTGTCTGATTGCCCCCGCCCCCCGGGCCAGTGACTCCAGTCGTGCCTTCCAATTTACATGTGACGGCGTTACGGCCGGCAGCAGCAAATCACCCTCCATCACTCCCCTCGCCCTCATGTCCACCACCCTCATCGTTGAGCCTCATCTTACGGCTGCAGCGACTCCAGATATTGTACCATGCGCTTTTTTATTACCACACCCACAAGCTTGTTCCCGCTCTCCGACGTGATCATGAGATGTCTCAGTCCCAGTTTTCCAAATGTCTCCACTGCGTACTCCATCGGCGCATTCTCATTCATGCAAAACGGTGTTCGGTCAACGAAACTCGACAGGTCTAGCTCGGCTTCTGAACCTGATTCGCCTGCACTGCTGCCACTTTCCAGATCCTCGTTCGCTTCTCCCGCACCGACCGCCGCTACTGGCCCCAGTAGTCGCACCGCAACATTCGCTGGCAGAGGCTGCGCCATCTCCCCGAGGCCGTACTCCAGCTCACCCTGCGCCAAATACCCGCGTAGTATATCGTTTTGCGTTAGCACCAGTCCAGCGTCCATCAAACCACGCTCATGCAATTGTCGTAGCTTGACTTCCAACAGCTCTCGATCCACTCGGTTGTTTGCTGGGACTTTGACGGTGATTTCGTCCATCGTGCGCTTCGGTGGTATTAGACGTCCAACGAGGTGAGCTTCTTCTTGGTTTTGCACAACCAGTATGGCGTGATCAATGTCAAGAAAAGGATGTCCCAGAACCGTCTGAGCTAGGTCGTACACTCCCTCTTCGGACAGGGCATCTGCCACCCATTTCGCTACAAGGATAGCGATCATATGAGGAAGGACGTACTCCAATTCTCCTGTTAACTCGAACATGATAACGCAGAGGGACAGTGTCATTCTGCTCACACCTGCAAGGAATGCCCCAGCTCCGACCATGGCAAAGATTCCGGGTGAGATGGTCCCAACCCACTGTCCGACCAAGCGACCGAAGAACGCACCTGCATCCAGGGCGGGTATAATCACTCCTGATGGAACCTTGACGCCGAAGGTTATGATTGTCAGTATAAGCTTGACCAAGCAGCCCATTACAAGCCAGCCGATGTATTGCCAGTGTTCATCTGGGCTCTGCTCGTGGATGCAGAGCCAAGATTGCTTGGAATCCTGGTCTCGGCAGTCGACCAGTAAGTTTCTTATGATAATATCCCCAGGTTCCTTCGTCAAGGGGTTGGGATACTGCAAAAGGACGGTCGCGAGGACGACAAGGAAAGCTTCAAACACCGGGTATGTCTTAATGATTGGCCAAGAGCGGAACCATCTACTCCACATAAAGTTGAGCTTGCAGAAAAGGCCTCCCCAAATACCACCCGCTACTCCGAGGAGAACAAATAGCATGTAGTGCTGAGGCAGATACTGCGTTCCGTAATTGGTCTCGAAAAGCACCAGCTTCCCAGTGCCATTGGGGTTAAGTGCTCTGAGAATCATGGCTGCAACCATGGAGCACATGAAAGCTCTCCATAGCACCTTCCGGGGAAAGTATGTTGAGATCTCTTCATAAGAGAAAAGAACACCGCCAATAGGGGCCTGCCTTGATTAGCTACGGAGCTGATTTTATTACTTGAGCCAACTTACGCCAAACGCAACCGATAGGCCAGATGCTACGCCGGCAGATAGCATCTCACGCATCTTTCGACCGTTGTTGCGGTATTTCGGAAAACGCGACGCAACCAGGTAGGCCACGCAACCCGAGATGTGGACGAACGGACCTTCTTTGCCCAGACACATACCAGTGGCTACCGCAAAGACGGAGCCAACCGCCTTGACGATGAGTACTTTCAGGTCCAAGAAATGGGGGATGACGAAGCCAGAAAGTATGGTCTTGATTTCGGGTATGCCGGACCCTGCAGCCATGTAGATGGATTTTCCAGATGGACCCTGCTCTGGGAGCTTGTTATTGCTATCCGCGACTTCCCCGTGTCCAGGAGCGGCGGCTGGCAACGAGCTCTTGGTCAACATGGTCACGCTAGAGCTGATGACTCCGAACACCAGAGCCAGCCCACCATAGATGGCAAAGGCGGTCCACCAGTTTTCGGTCCAATTTTGCCAGTGAGAGCAATCAGGCCCAGCGGCAGACTCATGTAAAAGTAATGGAGTCTTGTCTTCGCAACAGGCTTCACGGCTCATGAGTGGGTTTCGGGTGCAGTACCCAATCTTATAGTCACTCACGGTGGCCTCCGTGATGTCTACAAAGAATGCAACAATAGCTGTAAGCGCGCCTATTGCCGCCGCAACACACCATCCAGAGCACGCGTCAAAGGCAGCGAATGCAGATTGCTTCAGGCCCCTGGCATTTCTCATAGTGCGCTGACGATACGAATCCTTGACCTAATGAAGCTTGGATCAGTCACAACCCGGGAGAGATTCCTCGGTTTCTGAGCATACAAGTTCGTGCATCCAGTCGATAGTCGTCTGTGGGCAAAAGTTAGTGTTTCCGCAGCAATGCAAGAGCTGAACATCCTGACATAGTCATTGTAAGGAAGCCGTTCGCCAACTGCGCTGCCTGACAAGGCCTTCTCCTCTTCTGAGATCTGTGATGCCGAAGAAGAACGACGCTCATTCTGTCGTAAGATCGACAGTCGACGATCATGTGGCGGTAGAAGGGGTGTCTGCTCCGTCGACCTGTCTGGAGAACGAGTATGGCTGGCCATTGCCCAAGTACTACGGACTTATTGAATAGTCTTAGGAGACTTTGAAGGTTCCGTCTGAGGCCACTCTTATAGAAGGAGGCACATCTTAAGCGATTGAGTCGAGTTCTATGAGCTCAAGCTTCAACGACGAAACAGCGGCTTATCAATGTGGCTGATCGCATGTGAGATAAGGTCGGATCGAGGCCAGAGACAGGCTAGGGCCAGCCAGTAGTTGCCGCGCATTGTCATGTCTTGACCCTAGGATGGCTATGAGTCTCGGGTCGAGCTTGAGTCTGGATGTGGGGTAGACAAATGCCATGCCTGAAGCCTGCAGGTTCATGTCTGCTAGTCTGACGGCAGGGAGATTGAGTGTGGTTTCAAGACAGAAGAGCCGCATTAGAGCACAGACCACACCGCCAAGCAAGCGGAAATCTACCTCAGCTGGCTCTCGCTGCCGCTTTTTTCTTCCTTCGTGCTGCTTCATTCCTTGAAAAAGGACTCCGCACAGCTTGTGCTATTGCTTGTCTATATTTTTATCCTTCTTGAAGGTAAGCAGTTTGATCATTCCCTTATCATTGACTTCGTATGATGATCAAACAATTTGAACAATCCAAAGCCTATAGCGTCGTGAAGGACCAGCAATTATCTCTAGGTGAGGATCTCCACACTCTCAATTTGACGACTACAAGTGCTGACAGGCTGCACAGAATTACCCTGACAATTTATACTGCTTCAATTCCCAAGCGCAGCTCAAACATGGAGCTAACGCGAACAGAAAATGTGCGTTTTATCTTGCAGGCAATTTGGTGAACGACATAACGCCGAAAATATAAATAAAGGTATGCTACGAACGCTTCCACATTATTCCTTCCGATGATGAAAAGTGAACCAAAATGGCATTCCTCGAACCGAATTACCTTGAAGAATCGTTCTGTTATTAGTTTCAGCCTTGTCTGAGCACAGCATAAACCTCGTTTCTAGCATACTGTTTCACGGGACATGTACTGACTGTTTGTGACTAGGTACGAATTGTTACCCTTCTTCCTCCATCTTCAAGGAAAAAAAATCTACATCATGAAGAAGACTTGAACGAACGGGCGGACATAAACGCAGCCTTGGCAGACGTCTACCAACCGAGGCCGTACAATCCTCGAGGGCGCGCTGACCAGGAAATGCTTGTTGAGAAATCGTTCAGCTGATCCGCTGGGCCATTGCATGATTGTTGGGGAACTTAAATTGCATGAACGTTGCTAACAAAAGGCTGAGCAGGTAAACCTTCCATCTTTTTTTATATGCAAGCATCAGCGTCCTCTGCATTTTATGATGAGCACTATTCACACTGTTTGAACTGTCGAGCCTTGTAAACGAAGGCCCTTCAGTCATGAGACATCAAACACTGAAAATACTGATTTAATGAGGTACGTCTAACTTGTACACGTCGGCCTGCGTATCACCTAGCTAACCTTTGAACAGCCTGATACCAATCTCTCCCGACCTCTGTTCCTTGCTTCTAGGTTACAAGGGCATCTGCTAATCTGGCGGATTTGCTGCAGGTCAGAATTTCGTAGATAACCAGTTGCAGAAGCATCCCTTTGATGTGTAAGTTCAGCTCGCTCTTGTCTCTCCACTCACTACCCTGATGATAAACAATATTTCGCTGTGTTCTTTCGGAAACAATTTTGTCGATGAACCTATTTCACTTTGGAGACCTGATAGCCTTGCGGCAATATCACTTTCTAAAAAGCACCATACCATATCAAGCGGAGGCATTTGCTAACAGAGTCAAAGTCATCAATGTCGTCGTTGCACTCTTGTGAAACGCACAGTCGGGACTCGGCAGGCAGAAGCATACATTATGATATAATTTCACCCAACATATTTTTCATGTCCTGCGCCTCTTCTCTTCACGTCAGCCTCGTAACCAATTTGCCTTGCTTGCCGCCCTGCTCAAACAGCTTGATCCAAGTTTTGGGAATGTCTTCGAACTTGGTGTCAATAACGGTCTGGAAGTCTTCGGTGACCTTGATCTGTCCCTTTCCAACCGCCTCCTTGAGGGCGCCAAGGGCTTCACCTGCCTTGGGCAAGTAATCAGTGACGATAAAGCCCTTGATGTTGATCCTCTGCGAAACAACTTCAAACCAATTCTTAATGCCATAAGGTTGGCCCATGCTGTTGTACTGCGACACAGCACCGCAGGCTGAGATGGTAGAGTACCTCGCCATGCGCGTCAACATGAAATCCAGCATCTCGCCACCAACATTGTCAAAGTAAACGTTGACAAAGTCGGGCGTCTCCTCCTTCAGGCGATTCCACAGACCATCGCTCTTGTAGTCCAGGCAGACGTCTGCGCCCAGTGACTCGACCCACTTGCACTTGTCGGCGCCACCAGCAATACCGATGACTTTCTTGCACCCGATGATGTGCTTGGCAATCTGCACGACCATGCTCCCCGTTGCACCGGCAGCACCACTGACAACGACGACATCGTCCTTTTTGGCGCCGCCAATCTCGACAATGCCATAGTAAGCGGTTAGACCGGTTAAGCCCAGCGCACCAAGGTAATGCGTCTTGCTCAGCCCACCAGGCAAATCATCGGCAGCACGAACGGTGTTTTCGTCTGCGACAATGTACTCTGTCCAGCCGCCTTTACCGGAGATGATTACGTCCGCGCCCACGGGGAACTTGGAGGACTCAGAGGCGACGACCTTTGCTACGGCGCCGGCGCGCATCACGTCGCCTTCCTCGACGGGAGGGGCGTAGAGGCGCTTCGGGTCGATATGGGATGCAATCCATGTGCGTTGGGCGGGGTCGTTTGATATGGCGACGACCTTGGCGATGAGCTGGCCTGCTTCAAGTTTGGAGGGGAGGGCGGACTCCTTGATTGCAAAAGTTGAGTCGGCAGTGTTGCCGAGAATGGCGTTGGCCTCTGGTTTATGTTGCAGGATCCATTGGCGGGTCGAGGTGGGGACGGACATGGCTGCGGTGTTGGCTGTCTGTTCGTTGCGAGTCTCGGTGAGTGTTTGAGGCTGATGCCGTATGAGGAGCAACGAGGTTCAAGAGGAGGTAATGGAATTTAAACAGAAGGATTTTGCAAATTGCCAGTTCAATGTCTGGAAGCATCTGTAATGCAAACCGGAACCTCCATGCCCCATTACAAATGACGTAAAGGCCGTAGGGAGGGGTGCAGGGCAGATGCTATGTAATCCTCTCGCGGACCTGCTTCCTCTTCTCGACTCAAGGCCGCAACGTACGCATAACCACGATTCGTTCACGCGGCCGACAAGTTACTCCGACCAACATATAGAGCCCAGCGAAAGAAGACATGAAGTAGAAGCAGACGTGTGCAACAAATGGAAGCATGTGATTGATAAACCCTGTTCATTGATTCTGGGGTCGAGACTTGGCTCGTGCACTGGGGCCATTGCGGGCACTTGCTGCACTCGACATCATCGCCACGGGCCCACTGTGCACCACAACCTCCCATTCACGAATCTTGCACGACATCTTGCCTCTTGCATTCCAAGCCCAAAGAACAATGGATCGCAATCCTCCTCTCCCGCCAAAACAAACCAACACAAATCCACTCGCACAAGCACCTCTCCCCGCGCCAGTTCCCCCGCCGCATCCCCACGCCCACGACTACACATCCTCCCCCCAACCCCAAACCCAAGCACATCCACAAGCCCAGCAACAACAACAACAACTCGCACCTCCCCCACCAGGCTATCTCCCTCCAACCCTCAACCTCGAATCAAAAACAAAGCAAGATCTCCACACTATCCTCTCAACCCCCGACCTCCAACAAGCCCTCGTCCACAACCCGCAGACCGCACACCCGTCCATCTCCGCCTCTCAAGCTCCACTCCAGCACCTTATTTCCGCAAATACATCACTCGCGAGCAATCTACTTGCGCTCGAGGCGCACCTGAATACGACACGCGACAGGACAGCCCAGCATCTCCTCGCCGTGCGCGCCCTAGAGCAAACCTGGCGGCGCAAACAGTCGGAAATGGAGAGTCGGCTCGAGGCATTTGGCCCGCGCGTGCTACATGGACGGCTCGGCGCGAGTATCGCCGAGCAAGAGGCTGTGTGTCGGGGACTAGAGGATAGTTTTCTGCTAGACGGGGAGGGGGAGGTGAGTGAGCGGGAGGCCGGGGAGTGGATCAAGCGTGTGCGAGAGGCGCGGAAGACGTGGTATTTGCGGAGGGAGAGACGGGCGAGATGGGATGAAGGGCGGGTTGGGGGGTGGAGGTGAAGAGCCCATGTGCGCGTTCATGTTGGTTTGAAGATACAGCACGGCCGGAGGGGAGCAGTGTCGATTTCGAAAATCACATCGATGAGCATCCTCTGCATCACAGCGCAGAGTGGCCATATCTGGTGAAGCGAACGGTACAAATCCTGACCACTTTTAGAACAGGCAAGACGCGCACATCCTTGTAGCATATTCCTTGATAAATTTTTGAGTATTGTACAGTGATGAAGCAAATGAGCATTGTACAACGCATATGTAACAGCAGGTAGGCAATGTCTGGCATGAAATGTAGCGCATTACCAACATTCGAATGAGACAACCTGCACGCTTTCTACGGCGACCCGTACTTCTCAGCAAAAAGATAAACAAGCCTGACGGGCTGTGCGGATAAGATAGGACAGAGTAGGAAAAGGAATGACTTTCCACGGCACGAATCAAAAAAATGTTCCATTGAGAATCACAGAGATTATTCCTAAGCCTTGTGTGCCTGCAGTGAGTGAGTGACCATTCTTGCGAAATCTGAGAATCGGACCACTGAACGTTTCGATACCATTCGCAGATATTTAGCGTAGCCTTGAAATACAGCTGCTCATCCAGCATGATATTAACAGTAAATTCAACCGGATCCGTCCACTTTGAAAACGGAAAGACTGGGACAGGAACCCATCCGTGTAATTAAGCAGAGACACCCGTCAAAACTCCATAGGATTACTTTTTTCAACGCCCCCCCCCCCCAAGTGGTCCAAGCACGAATCATACCGCCAAGGGAAATAGCCATGCTAAAATGAAAACAAGTACATTCTTACATGTCCCGTCCAAAGACTACGATTCTCCTCGACCAAGACCGTCAAAAGTAGCGGATCGATGCGAGAGAAATGGACCGTGCGCGGTAAGATCTACGAGCTCAGTCGCGCATATCAGATAATACAAGTGTCATGACACCAATGACGAGAGGTCAAATTTTACACGGCCTGCCATTACATGTCGGCAAGCGGATAGGTGCTCGTTGGTTGTGATGTCGCGATCAAGAGTGTACATCCCGCACTCATCCAACGCCATGTAGCAGGAACTGCCGGCGATTACACTATACTAAGAGATCCCGAGCACGGCGTCTATCCCAGAGGGTGGGAAGTCAAAGACAAATTAAGCAGGCCAGTTGCAGCTGACTTGTCATGAGTATTAAACGCAAACTATGCACCCTCGACATGGGTACAATACCAGGACCACTCACCTAGCGCGCTTCAGAACAGCGTTAGAAGAACTCTGGTGCGATGGAACTGGGGTGTCACCGATACGGTTCAGTCATGGAAGAAACAGAAATCACCTAGTGGTCAGAGGGCTGTGGTTGAAAGATCTGCGCAGTTCATGGATAACACCTATTCCAAAAGGGCACATTATCGTACGTCGTATTTTAAAAGGGTCACATAGCAATGTATGCCAAAGGACCATCTCACTAGCTGTAGGGTAGGAGCAGGAGCAGGAGCAAGGGCAGGGCAGGGGCCATATGCTAGCATACAGTACTTGTCCAGTAGAAAGAAACATTGAAATGCCCAGGTACGAAGTACAGCAGATGAGTACACTCAGGTAACAGTAATAAGCAGGCTATTCCAGAACTTCCAGACTCCCGACGAGGCAGCCTGCAGAGATAATCATGCACCTGCATATGTATTTACAGGAAAGTGCACCAAAAGTAAACCCTGAATCCAGCGACCGCTCACGGGACGGCACATTACCCTTCCTCCACTACCTCAGGTCGTGATCCGGGCATACAAGGCAGCCAACGAAAATCAAGTGAGCCCTCGAGTTGCTATACTTCGTACATACATGAAATGCAGTCATGCAGTATCCATCCAACCCACCACGCAGCACGCATCCCGGAATATAACAAACTCTGCATTAAGCGAATACGCTCGTAAACTTGAAGCGAAGATTTACCTAGGTAGGTAGGCAGGCAGGCACCCGTAGGCGAAGCAAGTTTCAAAAATACGCTACACCAGCATCACGCTGCACGACCACCTGCCCACCTGCCCAAATAACCTACTGTTCAAAAGGCTGCATGTGCAGATCTTCTCGCTCCACTCGCGCAAGTCGGTATTAACTAGCTTTGGTGAATGCTCATTGATAACTATCCGCCGTGGAGCGCTGGCGTGACTGGGCCCAATTGGGGAGGTAGGTATATTCATAATAGGCTAAAGTGCGGGAATGTGAAGATGTTGCGAAGCTGTAGGTGCACAGCATCGCTCACCCATCAGCCTGTACAAGGGAGATGCAAAGTTGTAGCTGTAGCTAAGCACGCGAAGCTACCATGTTCCCCTTTTTAGCCGAGCAGATTCAGGTCTACAGTGGTGTTTAAGGCCATACGAGATTACTTAGCGCTTGCGCCCAAGTCCCAAGTTCTTACAGGACTTTTCGAGGTTAGGTACGTAAGATAGATATGAGACCATGTTGAATGTCTCGCTACGACACAGTATAAAAGACTCTCCTTATTCAAAACGTCACAAGAAGCAAAAAAGTGTTAGTACTAAGGGTGATTAAACATTACTATGTTGGGTGGATACCTATATATAACAAGATATTTTCGTCTGTCATGCCCACCCTCGACTCTGTAGACTGTACCTTGTCCAATCCAGCTCAGTGGATATCATCAGTGGACAAGTCATCCATCGTCGATGCTGCAGTTGCGCCGTTTGAAATGATGCTCGTTGCCCATGATTCGGCTTCTTCTTTTTTTGGACTCGGCGTTGATGCTTGATGCTTGATGCTTCTGTACTCCAAGCCCCTGGCTCCACGCTCCGTGTTCCATGTTCATGTCCCACGCTGCTGTAAGCTCGACAGCTCTTCCTGCAGACATGCAGAACACAAGAGACACGAGACACTGCATGAAGCATGCTGACCGGCATCCCCGCAATCTCACATCCTAATCCTCAATCACCATCACCATTCACCATCACCATCACCTCCACGTCGAAAAGTCGCATACCTAGCCCTCAGCTGCATAATGAAACTGCATCTAGAACCACCCTGTCGCAATCCTCTTGGCAGCGAGGGATACACTGGCAATCATCCGCAGTGCATCGGCAGCAGTACAGCAGCGGATCCTCCGTCACACCTTGTGCCCAGCAGCACCCTAGGCAGGTAGGTACGAAGACCAACGTCGGTACACTTCGCACACTCCGTGCGTCCCTACGGCCTTGTCCACCCGCCAACAAGGGCCAAAGCTCACAACAGAAGCCTAGGCAGGCAGGCAGGCAGGCAGGCAAAAAGCCCGTATTCCACTCACACGAACAAGGAGCGAGTACGACGCACGGTAAACAGTAGCCTCCGTAATGCACACTACAACGCCGTGACCCCCTCGCATCACAACAGAGCGTAACCCAAGAGAAAAACGCCACGCCAAGGCCCAGTGCCAGAAAAGCGCAAAGTGACCTTTTCAAGTACTGTCTGTGCAAGAAGTGACCAAAGCGCCAAGAAAGTAGGTAGCTGTGTAAACATCGTAGATTGTACTAGTTGTGATGCAAGCCTAAGGTATCTGTACTAACGCTTCAGAGGCGCCAAGCCCTCCATCAAAAGAGGTTGGCCCAAAGTGATCAACTTTTATTGCCGGTGCGCTACTGTTTGAACGGCAGCAGGGTGATCCGCGAGGGCTGTGATCTTGGCGCCCGTGCGCATCCTACATGCATCGCGTACATCGCGTACGAGTGGCAGGGCAGGGCAGTGGGCGGGACGCCATGCGATTAGAGTAGGTCTTGGCGTCTTGGCCTTGGCAATGGCGCTTGCTTTGCTTTGGCTTGCCATGCTCTGCTCCAATGCTTGCTTGCACAGGCAGCCTGGTCCATGTCGGTCCTTGAGCAAAGGGCGACAGCCAGGGGTTTGGGGCTTGTAGGTGTTTTGAAGCTCCAGCTGAGACGGTTTGCCAAGACGGCAGGAACAGGGGTGGTGGTGGGTAGTGCCGCCTGTCCTCCACCTGACAATGGGCGGGCGTTGCATGCTTGCGCAATCAGCATGGGCTTCCGCTTGATGCTGCATGTTTCGCATCCGGCGTCTGAATAGACATGCAGATGCTGGCCGAAGAAAGGGGGAGATGGTGTTCCGGAAAGACAGAGAGCGAGTTGCTGCATGGTACCGTACAGTACAGGAAGTCGTTCCAACAGCTGACCAGTACCATGTTCCGCGCGGCGTAGAGACGTTGCTGCAGGGCCGTGGGGTATGGCGGGTCGGTGGGTCGGCGAAGGATGGGTGGAGCGGTGTTTGATAACAAGCTGCGAACCTCCTTCCACACCCTCTTGCTGCCTCATGTTGCTTCCTTCCGATGCATCGGGATCGCTGGCCTTGCACAGGCAGACTGGATAGTAGGCGGGTCCATTCGGATGCGACGGGCGGCACCAAGTCATTGCTCGTCGAAGGAGTTGGAAGCTGGGGGAGGCGGACTGAGACCGTGGCAGATGTCCAGGAATTCCAGGACTCAGAGACTGTTGCCGTTGATAGGGTGTTATAGAAGCCTGTCGAGTGCAAACACAAGCGTGTTGGGGCAACAGGCCAGGGTTGTTACTGCATTCAAAGTCAGAACCTAGTTGCCCTTTGCGCTCAATGGGACTCCCAATGCAGCATACCTCAAGCAATTGACTTCAACCAGCTGTTGATCGAGTCATCTCGGCAGTAGTCGGCCTTGTAGCGCTCATACTCTTCCTCGCTGGAAATGGGGTTCAGCTCCTGTACGTTCTTGCGGTGCAGCTTGACAGTCGAGGGCGGGCACAGGGCCAGTTCAGGGTCATGGGCGACAAAGGGCAGCGACAGGCGTCTCCGGCGGATGAAGCGTGCAGCAGCCGATCGAAAGCCGTTGAGGCGACCAGAGGATTCAGTAGTGACCTGCATTGTTGATGTGTTGTTTGTAGGGAGACAGCGACGATGAGAGTGCAGCACAACTCGGTGATCAGAGGGAAGACAAGACACAGGACCAGTCGATTCCCAGACGTCACCGAGGGGGCGAGAGCACAGTGCAGAGCGGTAGTGAAGAAACAGAATCAAGGCATCCGAAACACGAGCAGCATCAGAGGGTAGAGGGAGGAGGAGAGGGGAATGATATATTCAGCCGGGCGCAGGTGTCGGCGCGCGCGCGCGAATAGCAGACGAGACGTAAATCGGCAGCCGCAGATGACCATGGGCGCCGGAAGAGGCGAGGGAGCGAGCGAGGCAGAAAATGGCGCGCTACGCAGCTGTTACATCAAGAGTACAAGGTGACTCTATCTGTGTGGAGGACGGATACAACGGCGGCGGCAGGTGCCCTGGGCGGCTTTGTCCCAGACTGTCGCAAGGGCGAGGCCAGGGAAAATGACGCGGGCGCTGGCCACTGAGTGGCTGCAGCGCAGTGCCGGGTTTGCCTTGTTTGCTGCGCTCGTTGCGGCCGCTGTCTCGAGCTTTTTGTGTCTGTGTGCGTGTGATGCATGAGTGGCTCGTCCCAAGGTCCGCTTGCCTGGTTTGCTGGGCTGAAGATGCGCAAAAATACGACGTGCAGGCCCAGCGACGTCGCCGTTCTCGCCAGGCACGCGCAGAACAAGTAAGGGGATCGGCGCGGTGATCCAGTTAGCGGAGGCTGATAGACGAGATGATGCATGCTGCCATCCACGATCGCTGCCGTAGTCGGGCGATGCAGCTAGCCATGTCTGTTGCGACGCTGACTTGTTGGATGCTACTGTGCTTCAGGTACACGAGAGCACCTCGTTGCTTGTGACGACGAAGTAGGTAGCGACGGGAATCGGGTAGCCAAGGGCGCAAGGCAGGGACAGTTCGGAGCTCCGCTTCTCCTCGGAGGACTTGTGTGATGCTTCGCAGTCCTTGGGCGGGCTTGGACGGGCTTGGAAGGCTTGGGAGTTCGAAAGGCGCCGAGAAGGACCGTGAGCATCGGGGACTCTTGAGGCGCTTGGGGTGGGCACTGGGGGGGGCCATCAACCGCCGCAGCCAATGGGCCTGCTCGGAGGACATGGTCCCTCCATTGTTTGACTCTCTCCCCCAGTCTCCCCCCAATCCCTCTGGCGTCTGCAGGCGCACGCTAGCACGCTCATCTCACTCACTGCTTGCTCTCTTTGGCATTAGCCTTCGGCGTCGTCTGCATCGTGCACACAAGTCGCTCTTGTCTGCCGCGTCTCTCTGCAGCGGCCCTCGCCGAAACTCTGCCACCCTCCATAACGTCCAATATTGTCTGTTCCTCCCGTCTTTAAACGTTCATTGTTGACTGGCTGCACCAAGCAGGAGCATCAAAGCACGCAAGGCTGCGGACCTGGCCCTCGTCCGACCGCTCTGCAACGCGACACGCGGGACCCACGACACACTGTACTGAGCAGGCCGTGCAAGCATGCACCGCGCATCCACCTCACGCGCCGCCTCTCCAGCTCCCCATCTGCCTGGGAAGCCCCTTACAGCGGCTTCTGCGCAGTCATTACCTGACATGCAGCTCGATGCACATCAGACAACAACCGCCTGCACATGAGGGATAATGTAAGCCCTGTCAAGCGTCCTGCAGCCCGCGCTCATCAGACCTCGTTCGCTCCACCTGCCCATCTCCTCTTCTACCCCCACGCCCACCGGCTGCGACGGCCGCCTTGGTCTGCTTGAGACATGCCTCTCGGCTGGACACCACGCGGCCAGCATTAGGAATGCACCAAGTCATGGGGCCAGACCTGTCGCTATCGCAACCGATGCCGCCGCCGATAATCGCCCACTTGCGCAATAGGACATTCGACAAGCACGACAAGCTTTTGCTTCGCGACGCACCAAAAAGCTTTGCCTGCGCCGGACAATGTTTTCTAGCCCCAAACGGCAGTCTCCTCCACCACACACGGCTCACAATCCTCCAATCCTCGCAAGCACACGGCACGGCACGGCAATGCTCCCTCGGGACTTTGCGACTCGCTCTCGCCCTCTGCGTGATGACAATGTTTGGGCAAAACGAGATGAGTGAGGGAATTAGATGTCTGTGAAATTGTGTGCGCATGACCCGTCACTGTGCTTCTTACCGCTGCCGCCGTCGCCTGCTTTCTAGATGCCGTCACGCTTCATCAGATGCGACACGGCTCGCTAATATGTCTCAGCCTGGCCGTTGGGGGCTCTTCCGCTACACCTCCACGTTTTGCGGTATTTTCTCCATGCGCGATCAAGCTTTGTCCTCTAGCACTTGACAGCGGCCCGGAGCGCAGAATGCTCGGCACCAAGCTTTGAGGCAAGACATAAGATACATACGGTGAGAGGCCTGACATTTCAGACGTTGACTGGTCGAGAAATTCCTGTAAACGACGTCCCATGACATGTGTTTCAGCTTCTTTTGAGGTTCATCGAATGCCACATTGAGAAGCCGCGGTCGTGTAGGATCACAACAGGAACAGATCATTGCTGAAAATGCCGCTCAGTCCGACTGGCTCAATGCTTCGTGATTCATGTCACTACTCCGCGGGGCCTGCCATTCCAGCCGAGTTTGCGACTATGCAAGATGATGAGGCTCTCATGTCAAGGGGCCCGAGCCGTCTGCGCGCGGAGATGCGTGGAACGAGCCATTTGCCCTGGAAGGGACATGCCGAGTGAGTCGAGAGACTGCATCACAACGGCAACGATGACGACGACGACGACGGTGGCAGTATCGTATCCCCAGATTGGTCCGACGACTCCACTGCAGACGGACTCTATTCACTCTTGTTGTTGTGTGCCAGTCAATCGCCTTGAAGTATAATCGCCAGTCGTGTGCAAACATTTAGACTCCAGCCAACCTCGTCTCGACACATCAGTCAGATTCATCGCTACTTGTCTCCGCGGAATCACTCGGGCCAAATTGCAGAATATGCATATTCCGCAGAGTGTCGTTGTCGTCGTCAACATCGTCTCCATCCCTCGGCCAGGACATGGCTTTGACCGAGCCGCCTGCCGTCCACATCAGAACGTCTTCTCCGAGCACGTCGATCCATCGCACTTGATGGACCTGCCGAGGTAGCGTGATATCGGTGTCCTCAGACGGCCAATGCCACGGCCCACGAAGTTTATTAGTTGCTCTGACAAATTCGCCCGTGTCCAGTGTGTACATCTTGACTGTTCCCTCGTCCGAGCCTGCTGCGAGGAGGTTCAACCCAAGATGTACGTCCAGGCTGCACCGACCTGCGACGTGCGGGAATCGCACGACGGGCGTATCGCACTTGCTCAGCCTGTTCTGGGGAAATGCTCGGTTTCCAACAAGGTCTTGCCAGCCGCCCTTTGACCTAGGGCTCATGCGGAAATCATACGTAGCAGTAGCTCCACCGGGTCCCGAGGCCAGTAGATGGTGTCCATTGTGATCGGCTTTGCGCAAATTGTCCACAATCGTTGGGTGTCGAAGACGCTGCACAACAGCTGACTTTGCGCTGCTTCGTGTATCCCATAGCAGAATTTCGCCCGTGTTACGGCCGCCTGCCACTACGTGCTCAGATAGCCAGTCCAACGAGTGCACGGCGCCTGGTGTTGCGATTTTGCAGCTGAGTCGCCAGTTGACCTGCGCATCCTGCCACAGTAGGATGCCATTGTCGCTCCCTACCGCGAAAGTAGCGCCGCTCGACCGCAAAGGAGCGGGCGAAGAGCACCAGACCGAGCCATCAGGCTGGCCATACACAATGGTAACGTCGAATTCTGGAGGGTGCGCATCGTGAAGCTCTGAATCTGACAACTGCATCAGAACAAGGCTAGAATTTCGCGCGCCGCCAAGCGTAGTTAATGCTGCCACGCGGGATTTAGAGATGGAGATGGATGTGATTGTAGATGATATGTGACCCGGAGGCCGTAGCCCATGATTGTGAGTAACGATGAGCTCTGGTATTGTGCGTCTGAAAGGAACATGACGAGAATGCGGCGTCCAGAAACAAAATGATGTCAAGAAGCAATCTTCATTGACATTCTGCTGAGAGAGAAGGGCCCCATTGGTAGCACTGTCCCATGCGAATTTGGAAGGAGTCAGATTGCCGCCTCCGTCGCTGAGATCATCTCGAAAGCTGGCAGGTACTCTTTCCTCGTACAGATAGGAGGCTGAGACATTGATCTGGTCGAAACGAGTTCGAACGGTGGAGGTCTCACTTGACAGCTCACGTTTCACCAGGGGGTTTGCGGTGCCTACTTTGCTTCGTTGAATGGGGGTCGGTAGCGTCCATGTTGACGGCTCGGTCTCTCCAGGGCGACGTTTACGTTTCTGTAGAATCATCGTTAGCTTCAGACCCTCGCGCATCAAGCTTGAAGTCAACAGCATGGCTACAGAGATGGGGAGTCTCCACGTAATAGACGACTCAATGTCGCAGGAAACCCATCTAGGTTTTGCATGATGCTCATCATCAGGATCTGACCAAGGAATAGCCGAAGAGGACTTACTTTGGACTTATCATGCCTGGTAGCACCAGGCCCATACAACTCCCGTCGACTAGGCCGCACATCCTGCCGTGGATCAGTAGTAACATGCCTCGCTGTATCGCCTAGCGAAAACCACCGATTCTTCTCGGCGTCAAAGTACATGCCAGGAATAGTTACATTCTCCATGACGAGTACTAGACCCACGGGTTCAATCAAAATGTGCTCTGGATCCGGACCTTTGCAGGCGTCACACGATGAGGCACTTGGGTATGATGAGCGATGCCGGAATTGACCGATTGCTATCCGTCAATGGCTGTATTCTTACGACGATGGCATGTCTGAAGTGCTTAGGAAACTGAGTGCACTGGTTCTGTTAGACTGCTGAACATTGACTTGGACGGCATTTTGAGCGATGCAGAATGCTGATGATGGCAATGTAGGCGAAGACGTATTGCATCTTGGTAGTGAGGAGGTCCAGGTCTTTCTTGTTTGCCCGTTCCGGGCTCTCAGCCTCATGACGCACGTGACGTCCAAATTCCAACATATCCCTTGCAAACAAACGCTGGACATGGACGTGCAGCAACGACTCTTACTTTGGCTCATCTCTAAGTGCGATCGAGATTCTACGTACCGGGGTCTCTTCAGTTGATTGCAGTGGAGGATTCAAGTATCAACTCATCACCCCTTGAGTTTCAACCTAACGAAGTTGCTACCCTTCGCGTGGATGCGGAGAACACAGCCTACGACACATTGTACAAGAGATGTAGTCACCGGTTTCACAATTCTCGGCACTCTCAATATGGAGGATGCTCGATTGTGAACTGGTGTAACAATCAGTCTACCTGGTCTACATGCCAGCCTCTAAGCCTTCCGCTGCTCGGACTCCCTGGCCAGACGATCATGCTCATCAATATCCGTGGCCTCCCAAGGATAACAAATCCACTCGTCACCAACGGTCCGCGCAGCAGCATATCGGCCCTCGGCCATCAGCTTCTCCGGTAGTGTGCCGCGCTTCTTCTTATCCTTGTTGTGCAGCACAAAGATGCTAAAGGTCGTCTTGTCCTCATCGCTCGTCCGGCCAGAGGCCTTACGCGCCTCTTCGACGTCCTTCTCTAGTTCGCGCACGGCGTACTCGAGCGTTGTGCGTGTGTCGTCTACCTCATCCACGATCAGGATGTTCTTGCCAATCAGATTGCCCATCTCGAGCGAGGACAAGTCGAGCCATTGCGTGCGCGTGACCTTTGTGCCAGGCTTCTCGACTTGCGAGTCGGTAGGTAATTGTTCGTAGAGGGAGAGACCAATGGCTTGGATGGGAATGTTGGGTGCGCCGGGACGCTTGAGGAAGGATCTGTGGTTCAGCGAGAGTTAGAATGCGTCGCGCTTTGGCAGAATGTCAAGAATGTCGGAGGGAGGGGAAGAGTCGCACCTGAGGATCCTAGCAGGGACGTAGCCTCCACCGCCAATGGCAATCATGAGGTTCGGCTGGAAGTCGTTCAGAATCCGCTCCGCTGCGGCCTGACATAGCTTGTGCACCTGTATTCACATGTCAGTTCCAAAAGTCTCGCGTGAGCATGGCCTCGTGGGTTGCGGGGAAGCCAATGGCGGCGGACCTCGTTGTAGGTGACGTAGAGCTTTTCTACCATCTTGAGAGAGACTGTGTTTGTGATGTACGAGCGGCGACAGTCTTCCTGTCAGTCAAAGAACAATCTGCTAGAGTCGTGGCTTTGTGTGAGGCAGGTTTGCGGGAATGCGGCAGTGGTCGTAGAAAAAAAGTTCATGCGGGAGCAGTGGGGCCATTTGTAGGAGCCGCACCTAGCGTGAAACCCCGTTTGCTTTCGCCCTGTCACGTCTGTTTTCCATCATCACTATCCACTTCTTCCACCACGCCAACGTTAGGTACATCGAGGCTATGGACCGTCGTTGGCTTTCTCTGAGCTATTGTGCTTGCTCAAAGCAAGCGCTGCTCGGCTTTGCAATCATACAGGGAACAGCCTAAGCTGTCTGTTTTCCGAGTCCGCCTGCGAACCAGCAACATGCTCTTTCGCTGGCCAGCCAAGTTATCAGTTAACTCGACGTCGTTTGCGCCAGTCCTCAGACCCCGGGCCAGACTCTTCATCTTCATTATCTCTTTCTGCAGTCTCTGCTGGATTCAAAATGGTGTGAATGTTTGCGAGGCTGCTCCTTCTCGTTGCTGGTGCGGAACCGGGGTTGCTGTCAATACCTGTGTTTCTAAATACATCGCGAAACTGGATCCGGGCTCCAGGCAGACTGGCAAAGCCAGACTCTGTCTGCCCACCACCGTTCTGCTGAGGGGGCGTGGAAGGCCGTGAAGTGTCATAGCCATATGTGCTGACTCGGCGCGCACCGGCTGTCGGGCCGCCGAATGAATATCTGCTCAAAGATTCCCGTAGCTGTGGATCAGATGGTGCTATCTGAGGGTTCGGGAGAGGGGCCCGAGATGGCGAGGAAGGATAGTGAGCCGACGTTGCTCCAGACGCCGCTGGTAGTCCCAGATGGGAGCTGGGCGGTAGCTGTTGCCCTTGCTGCCAACCATCGGACCTGATATCGGCAGACGTGTGCCGCCTTGACAAGTAGCTAGATGCCAGACTTGATGACAATGGATGTTGATGTACCGGCTGTACCGCCGCTGGCTGGATTTGGGGGACTGGGGGCCGTAATGAAGAAGGCGGGGAGGGAGTGGCGCCAGCTGGATCAAATCTACTACTGGGAGCCAGTGGGCGTAAGAGGCCGCTCCTGGGAGGTTCTCGCAAAGAGCCTCGTCTCTGATCGTCTTGTGGAAGTTGGCGAGGTGAAACTAAGTTTGGATCAGTCGTGGCGAAGCGAGGTGGCGTCTGCAGCAGCTGCTCCTGGCGCAACTGCGCCAGATTTTGTGCAACGTCTTTTTGGATGGATGTGGCTTTCCAAGGCGTCAGTGTCAGACGTACTTGCGAAGCAGACTGGCGCTTACCGGTCTTGAGAGCGGGGTCATCGGGGTTAGCTACTGAGCGAATTATGATGCCGCTCAAATCATGCGTGTACTATCAATTGGTCAGTACCGCAAGACATGGGGCTCTACTGGATACCAACTTGATAAGCGCGGGCCAGGCCGTCAGACAACGCTTGACATCGTGCGGAGGCCATGGTGTTTGCTTCGTCAGCACGAACGAGCCTGTGGTGCATCTCATACAGGCTGGACTCAAGCAAAGCCACGCGAGAGTCTATGCTTTCAGGCGGAGCTTCCTGCGGCAAGGGCGCAGGTGGTTGACCTGGTGGAGCCGGTTTTGGCGGATTCGAGAAAGAGTCGCGGTGGATAAGGGTATGCCTAGAAGCCCGACGTTTGATTTCGCGCAATCCTGCGAGATCACCCCGCTTGAAATTCCCTTGACCGTGTTTGAACTCCCACAAGGGCGAGTCTGAAGAGCCACTATGAAAGACATCGCTCACTAATGATGTTGGTCAACAAGAAGCGTTGACCGAAGCCAAGCGAATTGAACGGTACCTTTGTGAAACCCATACATGTTCAACTGACGAACGAAAGATGAGACGTTGGTGTGCTTGAAGTATGAGCTGAGGCACGTGAGAAGATGCCTTCAGCCGATACCACAGCAGCGGGGACATGACTTACGCTAGGACCTTGGAGAACTCGGTGGACGGCGAGATGAGGAAGCTTTCATTAGAGTTGGACCAAGAGATGAGATGTTGTATGGCCTGGTCTTCCAGCATGCTGAGCGGGAGTCAGTGGAAAGCTGTGGTGGTTTGCGGCGCAGGAGCGCCTACTTGTAAAGTTTATGTATAAAAGCAGTCTGAACGACTTTTGGCTGTTGGACAGCGGCGGCAGCACCAGTGGTTGTAGGCTGGCGGGGAGGAGTATCGTCGGACTTGCGCTTGGGAGATGTGCCATCGCTGTTATCGTTGTCGTTGCCATTGGATGGCTGGGGATCATGCTTTGGATCGGGTTGGGTGCCGTTCGGATGATGAGATGAGGTCGGAGGGCCCATGCCCTGGGAGGTGTCCATTGGATCACCCTCGGTGCTGCTGGGCATGGTGAAGGTGGAAGAGGGATACGGACAGGTGCGCGGATGGAGGTCGGAGGGAGCTGTCGCAGGTGGACAGCACCAGTGCAGGAGTGAATGGCGGGGAACGTAGTTGGAAAACAAAGTGGTGGAGATGGCGCGAGGGCTAAGACGACAGCGGGCGCGCCATTCCGAGTGAGAGAAGAGTCAGCAGCCTCTGAGGGCGCGCGGGGAGTGGAGGTGGAGGCGGAGGTGGAAGTGGTGGTGGTGGACGGGTGGAAGTTGGAAGGATTCGAGAAGACTGCTGGATGCGGAGGAGCGCGACCTGCCTACCGCTCTGCCTAGGTAGCACTGGCAGCAGGTAGGTAGGCAGGTCGAGGTCGACGGAGGGTCGCAACAATGGAGGGTCAGAGCTTGGATCGGCACAGCGACATGTACAGCCGAAGACGCGTCGCACGTATTACGCTTGCCCATCTCAGTATGCGCAGCTCCAGGATGATATCGAGGGCCCCGTCAGCCCAGCTCCAACCTGCAGACTTGGGGGCTGCCCTCTCGTGTCAAGCGCAAAGTCTGCGGCTGTGCGCTCCTTTCCGAGCTGGATGCAGGTAAGGCTGGGCCTCGACGGCCTTTGACTTTGATGCAATCCACCGTGGCGAGAGTCTAATCCTCTTAGCATTGCAGCGGTCGTCATTGCATCCAGTCTCATCCTCGCCCCGTCTCGGCCTTCGTCTGACCGCCTGCAGCACCACCACCACCACCACTACGGGCCCCCGTTGACTCTGCTAGCGCGGGGCCGACAACAGCGTCACTGCCGCATTCTGATACTGCTCGGGTGCTGGCTGGCTGTCGGCCTGGCTGCCTGCCCAGCCGGGCTCCTGGCAGGACAAGCTTCCTGCGCACACCCATTACGCAACACAATCTCTGTCTGCTCACCTGTCAAAGTCTGGGTCGAGCCTTACTCCGACGCGTCTCCCTTCGACACCACTAAAAAAGCCTCCCCGTCCGAGCCTGCAGGGCTGACTCTGATCCGTCGATCTCGTGGGCTTCTAGAACAATGTCCACAATCCTCCTAGTATCTCTGCACTACGCTGCACAGCTTCAACGACGCACGCTAGAGCAAGATGTGTGCGTAAAGGGGTTTTTTTGGCATTCATTTGATATTTGACATTACTGAGAGAGCGTGATTTCGTAGTGACCCACTACCTACTGCTACCATCATTATATAATATTAAACTTCCCTCGCTCCTCGCTTTAGCGGAAGCGTGCGTCTCTAGGCGATAGCCTGCCTGCATCTTGATCACTCCATTCGAAGCCGTGCAGATGATCTCTGTCGTCCATGTCGTCTGTGCACTGAGTGCTATGGCTCTTCCGATGCTGAGACCCTCTGATGTGAATCAATCGAGGCGTGTTGTTGCTCTGCAGTCGTATGATAGATGGCCGATGCACATGGCAGATCATCACCGGCTCGCATTCATCCACCTCTCCTCCATAAACGCTGTTGCCCCTTGATGCGTGGCGGGAGGAGACAATCGACTCAGGCCGTCCTGGAGTGTTCGGTACACTGAGCTCCTCCTTGGGCGGGCTGCGCTCCCGTCGGCCTGGCTCCAGGCCCCATACAGTACTTGCTCGTCGATGCGCTCCATTGATAGTACTGATAGATCGAGCAACCGCAACACTCGGCGATGCTGCCGCGTCATAGCCGAACACCAGAGACGGCGACGGAGCGCCTGACGTTCTCATCGAGTAGAAAGGGGTTTGCAGCGTCTCATCCTCATCATTCGACCAAGCTACGATGGCACGCTGATTGGCTGCCGGAACATCGACAAGCGTTGTCTGGATCTCATCACTTGCCGACTGTCTAGACTGTTGAAACATGGACACATCGACACCGCTATAAGAGTTGGACTTTGTCCTGTAAAGAGTGTTGATATTGGGCTTGGGCAAAAAATACTCCTCCCACTCATTAGTATCCACGGTGGAAAAGCTCGCACCAGGCGTCGTTAGGTTGTGACTAGGTCGTGGCGATTCAATAGTGAGCGATTGAGAAACCGAGGATGACGACGACGACGACGACGGCGAATGCTGCAACTCCAGGTCTACTCCGCCCAAAGTCTGAGGCGGTACCGGTGGTGGACTTCTCTGAGGTATATTTGGAAAGCGAAAGTCGGGAGACATATCACCCGAAATACCCGTGGTACGCATGCGACGACGCGGGCTGACCAGTATCGGACTTCCCTTCATAATGGGCAGCTCCACCTCAAGCGTATCACACTCGACCGACGGTGCAGGGCTGGTCTGGATGGAAATATCAGGCACTTGACGATCTGCGGGGGATTCGCACTCTTTGTTCAGCATGAGTGGAGCGGACCCCTTCTGCCGCCGTGACCGGATTGTTTGAGCTTCTGACGCTTCTGATGCATTTGCCAATGTGTGCGCTTTCTTAGCAGCCATCAAAGCGGAGAACATGACACTGTATCGGTCCACGGTAATTTTGGGTTTGTCGTGACTTGTAGGCGGTGATGAGTCTCCCGAGACTGGCGGCGATGCGGGTACTGGTGGCAGTTTCGTTTGCACTTGGGCTTTTGCCGATTGTTTCCTGTTCATACGGGCGCTCAAGTCATCGGCACTGACGACATATCTGAGAGACGATGACCGCGGAGGCAATCTCGAGCTGGGCGAAAGCGCCCGAGGAGGTATCAGTGGACCAGGTGACAATGACCGCGCAGGCGACTGGCAACTCGGTGACAGAGGCTTCGCAGACGACTGCTTTCCGGGTGACAATGGCTCCGCAGGCGATTGACGAACGGGTGGTGATACTTGAATCGGCGACTGACGACTGAGTGGCGGTAGCTGCGCTGGCGACTGGCGACTGGGTGACTTTGGGCAAATCAGTTCTTCGATGCTCTGGCGTGAGCTTTGTAGATGGAGCTTGGGCCCCGTCCGGCCTGCTGCATTGATTCGCACTTCTATGGTCTCGAATGGGGCAATGTTCGATTTTGAAGATTCATCGAGGGCTCGTGCCGCCTTTGGCGCGCGAAGTCTGCCGAAGAAAGCTCCTAAGCCCTTTCTTTTGCTCGTAGTCTCGGGCACTGGTGCTGAGTCCGGAAAGGTCAGCGCAATTGGAGGCATCCCCAATGGGGATGTTGGGGTACTGAAGAAGTATCTGGAGCTTTCGGGATCGACATTCGACGTCGGTGGTCCATTTTGAGATGATGGCCGAGCCTGATGGGTTGCGAATGTTTTTCCACGTGAACGCAAAAGGCCCACTTTGGGGAGCGAGGCCTTTGCCCGGTGAAAGGGCGGTCTGCTAGTCAAGCTGAAGGAAGGTCTGGGATTTTGAGGCGTTTCGGCGTGATCAATTGGAGTTTGGCCTGGATGCGCCTGGTTAAAAGACGCTCGGCTCCATCGCTGCCGGTGCATGGGTCGGCGTGGAGCGCGCTCCTGCTCAAAGAAGGCAGTCTCATCATCGATACTTCCAAGAGCGATGCCAATGTCGGCGGCTGGGGTATCCACGGTGGTGGCCATGCCTCGTGATGATAATATGCTGAAAGGCATGCTTGCAGTGACGAAGGGAACGGCCGTTTGAGGTCTCAGCGCGGACGACGACGAGGGAAAATAGCGAGATGGGTGGGAAGAAGGGTCACCATATGCAGTCCAGGGACGCTTGAAACCAGTCCAGATCGCAGGGTCATGATGTTCAGAGTCTTGGGTGGTCAATACCCAACCTGAGGCTTCAGCCGGGTTTGTCTCATTCTCAGTCCGATCCGCAGGGCGAAAGAACAGCGATCTGGAGCGAAGGAAGCGCGGCATGGCGAACCGGACGAGGGAATGCGCGTGGGTGAATGCGCTTGAAACAAGGGTGAGGCGAGGGCTGCACGCATGGCACACAGCAAGTACTACAGGTGTTTGGGCAAAGGAGTGACTAGAATAGACCGGGTCAGCACCAGAAGAGAACGAGTGAGAGGAAGAGAGGGAGAGAACGCAAATTCAGACAGTCTGCGCATCTTTCGGGTCGGTGACATTGGCCAAGTACAACAGGCGCGAAGATGCATTGTCGCTGTCGAAAGGCGCGTCAATGGAGCGTTTCACGTCTGATAGGTGGAGTATCCTTTGTAGGGCGGCTGCAGTGATGGAGTCGGCCCCCACTCATTGGTGCGCTGCCTGTTTGGCTGGGTGTCAATCGTGACCGTTCGCGGCCCCTTGCATTCTAGATAGTGTCAAGCCATCCGTGCCAGCCTAATTGCAGGGCGCCGCCTGCTGAAAATGAGGCTTTCAGATAGAGCCAGATAAAACGGCGCTTGCACATTCATCCCCACCCTTAATGTCTTCATGCCCAAACACCATGCCCTGAAATAGCACCCGCCGTTTTCGAGATGCCTCATCTACGAGGTGTCGTATATGCTCCGCGTGTCATGATCTCTTGAAGTCGTTAGCCTCGTTGCTGTTCGTCACTGTCCTGCAGTGTTGCTGGCCGGTTGCATTGGGCGTGCTGTTCTCCGGAGCCTGCGCTGAGCTCGCTGCCATCGCCCCTCGGAAGTCCCAGCCGCAGCAGTTGTGTCGGAATTTACCAGGGCCTCTTGTCGGTGAAGGCGAAGGGCTGCGAGTCGCTCTTCTGGAGTTCGGGGCTGCAAGCGCCGCAGAAGTGCGTGCAGCCGACCACCGCTTCCATTCGATGCGGCGTCTGGTTGCGTTTGTGGATCCAGTGGTGGAGGCATTGCTTCGTCACTCGCTTCTACCATACGACCCTCCTCATCTGTAGCCCTCAAATCTATGCGGCAAAGCGGGCAGGTGCCAGATACGTCCAGAAGCCAAGGGTCGACGCAGGCGGGATGGAACTTGTGCTTGCACGGCAGCATGCGTGCGTCTTGACCCTTCTCGAATTCCTCGGTGCAAATGGAACACACCAGTCCTGACTCGTCTGCAGCGCCGGAAGGATCGTCACTAGAGTCGTGCACTGAGACTGCGGGAAGTGTGTCGATGTTGTGCGGTGCCGGTGTCGGCGTCACTTCCGCAGGCCGTGGCTGTACTGGGTGCCTGGGCAGCGTCTCACTGTGAGCCAGCTCGATATCAGTCGACTTTGAGGCAGGGTTTGCGTTCTCGCCAAACTTGACGATGGGAATGGTGTCGAGCATGGCGCGTGCAATACCTCGAGCTCTGCTTTGACGAGGCGCTCCCTGCTCATTCCTCGGGCCGTATCGCTCGGGATGACGGTGAGCTCGCAAGGCACCAGTGACGATAATGAGAAGAAATAAGAGAGTGATGATTCCAGTGATACTGTACAGAATAATCATGGCGACGGTGGTGGATGTTCCACCGCTGGGCATGCTGCCAGAACCGCTGGACTGGGTTGGATCGCCATGCTGACCACTCTGGGCACGTTGAGCCTGAATGTCCTCTTCAGTGGTAATGGCGGCACCTGCATGCGCGGCTGATTTGGCGAGCGATAGCAAAGTGGCAGCATCACGGAGCGAAGCGGCGGTAAAGTAGTTTGCATAGTTGTTGGCGGGATATGTCAGCTGACACTGCTGAGATCGAGTAGAGTATAGGATGATGGCTCTGGCGGAGGCGTCGATGGCCTTGTTGGTGAGGTATGGGCTATCGATGCTTCCTGAGAAATCTTGCGGGTCGCAGGATATAACGGCAAGGTCGGCGCTGGAAGGCGAAGTGTTATCGGCGGTTAAGAGATTTAGCGAACCTTTGACGTTGTCCGAGGACTATTGCATGGTTAGAGAAGGCAGCTTGTGTTTGGAAGAGCGGGAGAGTACTGAAGCATTGAACAGCGTGCTTGGGTTGAGAGGGACAAGATCGCATGTGGTAGTGGCGGTGGGATAGGACTCGAGCTGGATACGCTGGGGCGAGGGAGGCGGGCTGTAGGTAGCGTTGACAGGCGCGGCAATCTGCTGTGCGGATATCTGCAAAGCAAGAAGCGACATGCAGAAGTAAGAGGCAAGCGATGCCATACCAGAAGCAGCAGATTGCAGACCGGACCAGGAGAGAGGTCACGGCGGGAGGAAAGGTGGTGGAGGCTGGGGAGGTCAGTGGAGGATGGGATCTGCTTCGTGTGACGTTGGAGACATGGACAACTGACGTTGCCTGCGAGGGATGCACAGCGATCTCGCCCGTGCCTGGGACACAAGATGGGAGCATGTGCTGTGTGTACTGCTTGTACATGCAAGACATGAAACGACCGAAGCGATGTATGTACAGCATCACCAGCATCACCAGCATCACCAGCCGCCGCCGCGGCCTCCAGCTGGCTCTCGATACCGACATGATACCAGACTTTCTTCTTATCTGGCCGTGTGCCGCCTCTCGCGCCTGCCTCCGACCTCTCCTGCACTACCACGACTACTGCAATATCAGCGAGGGCTGTCTTAGGTAGAGAAGCCATCCAGACAAGCTTCTGGCACAGTGCCCTTCGCACAGCCTCTCTTGCCGAGCCTCCGCAGCGCATCTGCTCCAAGACGCCTCCTGTGGCAGTCGGCAAGGGTCGTCCTTGCGCGGACGCTGCACGCTATACAACCTGCCCGTGCATCGCTTCCACTACGCTACCAGACTACGTATGCATCACCATCGCAGCTGCGCGCATTAGCGGAACGGCCCCCAGCAGCCGCATCGACGCGTAAATATCATCATCTTAGATCCTTCGTATTGCCTGCCTCGCCCTATCTGCGTTTGTCAACCTGACCCGTCCTTCCGTCGTCTGTCCGTCTGGCTGACTGACTGACTACTTGCCGCCGCAGCAGCAACAGCCGCAGCTTCAACCATTGCACTTGCATGATGTCGCCGGTCGCGTTAGACGCTTTCAACACTTCAACGACTCATGACTGATTCGAGTCAATTGTCGTCCGGCTCCGGTCCACCACAGCCTGACACCACGACCTCTGGACCCAGGAGCCAAGAGCGAGGCAATGACACCCATCACCTCCACCATACCTCGCACCAAGCTGCACCACCATCAGCACCCCAACCAAAGGCTGGCGTGCTACAACGCGTCCGCTCTCTCGCACCTTCTCTGGCCACAAGGAACCACCGCTATGAGAAGCTGGACGATGATGCCGCCATTGTCTTGACCACTATCGGCCACACTCCCAACTCGCGCGAAGCCTCGTCTCCGACTGATGCCATTGACTCGGATCTACGTTCATTGGCAGGCCCTGTCGCCCGCTACGATTGTCCACAGAAAGAACAGCATAATCAACTTATTGGTCATGACCGTTCCACCGAGCCCACGCTCCACTTGACAGGTGGTCTCGGGGCCGGTATGAAGCATATTGTGGAGAGAAGTCCAACCAAGGCAAAGCCGGTACCTACATCACGTCCCGCGCGATCCAATTCCATCTTTGCCCGTGTCTCTCGCGTGCAAGACGGTGATACAGTCGCAGATTCGCAAGGTCAGGCCGCTGCTGACGCGCTTGGAGAGATCGTTGCCATCGATGAGACCCCCAGCATGGACTTGAGCGTCGCCGAGGGCAATAGGCACGACAGCTGCAGCACATTTGAATCTTCGGCATCTCTCAATGCCACTTCCAAGCAGAGTTATTACTTTCCCACAGACCTTCAGATGCCGGATTGGAGACCTTGGGTAATGCGAAACTGGTACATTACCTCTCTGATCACTTCGGCCTTTGTCCTTGCCTGCATCCAGGAGTTTCTGTGCCAGTACGGTATGCGACAGCCTCTGCTCAGCTTTGTCGATGCAAACGATATCGATATCGGAGACTTCTTTCTCTGGAAGTTCTTCCCTACTATTGTCTTTGTGGCGTATGGCGTAGGTCGTCCTCCGGTCCAGCAACACGGCCAGAAAATACTAATTCCACACATACAGGTCATGTGGCAGGCTGTCAACTACGAGGTCCAACGCACAGAGCCATACTTTCAGCTATCCCGGCCTGGCGGCGCGCTTGCAAAGGACTCTCTTTGCCTAGACTACGTCACAACCCCTGGCGTCTTTCTGCCGGTAAAGGCTATAAGACATGGCCACTATGCTGTTTTTCTCAGTTCCACGGCCACATTATTATGTGCGGGCCTGGTGCCCGTCTTCCAATCCGCATCGGTGACACTTTCATCTGAGAAGAATGAAGGTCAGACCAATGGGATCAAGACGGTGCGCATGCACCCCGTCTGGAGTAGGCTCATGGAAGCAACCCTATTGCTGACCGTTCTTCTCGGCATAGCTTTGATGGTGCAGCTGCGTCGCAAGAGCGGCCTAATTAGCGATCCCAAGGGAATCGCAGGCCTTGCAGCGATGGCGCAAAAGTCGCATATTCTCCAAGACTTCCGTGGTCTCGACGTTGCTTCTGCAAAGATACTAAGTCGAGAGCTGCGGGACCGACGATACATTCTCTACAAAAGCACTCTCTGGCAGGGCCAATACGTTCCCTCGACGAAATACTCTCCCGGAGATTTCGAGAAGCACAACCCTCAGCCACTGATACTCCGCCCTTGGGCCGGCATATCATTTGTGGCCCTCCTCGCCGTCACCATGATATTGGTCCCCGTGTTCACATTTACGAGTGCTCACGTCGTGACAGATCATCTCCCGTGGCTCCTCACTGCCATTGCCACCGTAATCAAGCTCCTTTGGAATACGCTAGAGCTACATGTCAGAACGCTCCAGCCCTGGCACGCTCTTCATCGACGCAACGCTCCCCCGAATGTGTTGACGATAGACTACACCGGTACCGTCCCCGGGTGGATCATGGTCACTTCTGCGCGACGCAGGCACTACCTCGTATCCATGGTCGGATTCTGTGCCCTGCTGTGCGAACTCTTGACTGTCTGCATGTCCGCCTTCAATGTCAATGGTAGAATTTTTGTCACGGCGGGCTACGCGAACAGTGCTGCAAATCAAGATACTGGTCTGCGGTATGGTTCAGGGGAGACGCTGCGATCTTTTTGGGGCTCGTTGAGTCTGGCAATCTCCATCCTACTGATATTGATCATCGTCGCCGTTGTCGTGTATGTTCGACGTGGTCGTGCGTTTTTGCCGCGTCAGCCAACCTCGATTGCGGCACTGCTTGCCTACATCCACCATTCGCGCATACTACATGATTTCGTGGACGAGCGCGGTGACGCTGTTAAGAGAGTCGAGGAGCTGGACAGCAAGGAGATGACCATGTACCTAGAGCGGTTGGGAAAGACTTATGGTTTGGGCTGGGGCATTGGTCGTGACGGCCAGCCGTCGTTGGGCATACACGAGGAGCCTCTGCTCGCAGACTACAAACTCGGCACCGACTGGAGAGAAGGCAGAGTAGAAAGAGTAGGCGGATGGGATGAATACTAAGCCAACCTATCTTTCTTTCTCTTCCGCTTCCCATGCGCGCATTTAGATCCACACACCTCCGTCTCTACTTGCTCTTCTGTCCACCATTTAGCTCCCCATTCTCCTCATATGTGGTACTCTCGATCAGCTTGGGAAAGTCCAGCCCATTCTGCCGCCTGACCTCATCCATAACCTCCATGATGACAATCGACTCCTGCGCACTCAACACACTGCACTCAATCTCGCCCTGAATCAAGGCGCGAGCACACGCATCAGCCTCCCAGAACATGCCCTCGCCCGGAATCTTGCGCTCTTGCACCGACGCATCACCACTCCCGTCCGTCTTGACGACGCGAAACTTGGTCGGTCTAAATGCCGGACCCCAGACCTGAATCTCGCCCTCGGTGCCTTGCACGCGGATTGCGGGTCCCGCCGTGCCCTGACCGTCTGGATCGTGCGCGACGCGCAAGTTGGACGTTGCGATACCCGTTGCCTCGTCGCTGCCGTTTTCCCCTGGAAATGTGAGGAGGATGCTGACGCTCTCTTCCGCGCCCGTGGCTGGGTATTTCGACGCCAGTGATGCGACGCGCGGCGGGGCTTTTACTTTGCTCTGCGTTTGCTTCGGGCTTTGTGCCTGGTCCTGCGCAGCGGGTCCGCGCAAGTGATATGTGAACTGGAACACCCACGTCAGACTGTACACAGCCAAATCAAGCAGGACACCGCCTGCAAGGTTCTTGTTGACCATGCGATGCTCCGTGCCATACTTGTTCTCTACATCGTCGGCAAAGCTCAAATCAGCAAACACGCGCTGCACGCGCCCGATCTCGCCCGCAAGCACGCGCTGACGCAGCTCGACAGCTAAAGGAAAGTGGCGGGTCCAGACTGCTTCCATGAGGAAGAGGTTGCGCGCGCGGGACTCGGCGTAGAGGAGTTTTGTTTGCTCGGCGTTTACCGTCATTGCTTTCTCGCAGAGGACGTGCTTGTTCGCTTTGAGGCAGAGGAGCACGTTTTGGAAGTGGTGGCTGTGGGGGGTTGCTTTTATGCCGTCTCTGTTAGTTTTTACATGTTGTGTTCGTTTGCCTTTCCAGACCTCTATCGTGTTGTTTTATTTGGTCTTGGTGCTTGGGTGTAGTTACAGAAAAAAGGGAACAACGCAAACATACCGACGTATATGATGTCGACTTCTGGGTCTGCGACGAGTTCATGGTAACTACCGTAGGCTTTTGCATCACTTGGAGCTTCACAGTCCTTGAGAAACGAAGCTGCGCGAGAAGCAGAAGACGACGACGCCGCTGCTACGACCTTGTGCTTGACATCTGTCACACCTCGGCCAGCTGGATCCAGGATGAGATCCTTGGTAAACTATACAGGCGATCATTAGTCATTTTGTGGACAGGCAAGACACCAGCTGGGCTCAATGGTGTTTGTCCACCTGCGCCTCAGTATGTATTTCCTGCTGATCCTGCATGGGGCGGTCATAGGGTTTGAAATAGAAATCTCGGCGAGGGCGACAAAGTCGATAGCTAGGTGGTACTGTACCTTTTCTGCAATCCATCCTGTTGCCAGGATGCCCCAGCGGATGGGCAATTGCTTCGGTTCGTATGACATTTCCCTGTCCTCAATAAGATACGGCTTCTTCTCCCTCTTGTAGGCGTGAATCCCCAAGGTGTAGTTGGTTTGGAGGGGTGGTGATGAAGTTGAAGTCGGTCCTCATGCTCGCTGAGGTCATCGCGGCGAGCTTTGACCCGAGATATCACAGGTCCCGTCGCTTCGATTCGTCCCATCAGGAGCTCCGACAGCCATTGAATCAGTACGACTCGGGCAGACAGTATTTGAGTGCAGGTGGTCTCAGAATCCACTTTAGGTAAAAAGCACCGGAGTCTAAAAGATGCGAGATGTATTTGTTTGTAACAGAGGAAGCTGCATCCTTTTCGCCCGCTCCTGCCTTCTCTTTTTCAAGCCGCGGATTAATGTACATTCATAGATTCAGTCTATGGGAGCTCACCCAATTGAACTTTGCAAGCTGTCATCGCCTTCATAATTCACTTCTCGACTTCCGGTGCGACACGTCTAAAGGGAGAGCACCGTTGCTTTTCCTTTCTTTCCCGGTTGACAATGCAAGTTACTGTCCCTGTCTGCAAGGCGAAAGCCAATTGTCTATTTCAATCCGAGCTTGCCGAGGATGGTCTTGTCCTTTTCGTCAAAGATTCTCAGCAGGCTCTTCCAGACCGCGCCAGGCTCCTGGCTGGCGTCAACGACCTTGTGGATGCCGGTCTTCTGATAGTAGCCAACGACAGGCGAGGTCTGTGCGTGATACGTTGCAAGACGCTTCTTCAAAGCCTCCTCGTTGTCGTCGGAGCGCTGAATGAGAGGCTCGCCAGTAACGTCGTCGGTCATCTCCTTCTTGGGGGGGTTGAAGATTTTGTGATATGAGCGGCCGGAAGCCGGGTGGACCAGACGGCCGGTGATACGGGAGACGAGCAACCCATCATCAATCTTGAGCTCAATCGCATGCTTCAGAGGCTTGCTGCGCTCTCGCAGCATGCCGTCTAGCTTCTCGGCTTGAGGGACTGTACGTGGGAAACCGTCGAGAATGAAACTGGTGCGCGCGTTAGCCGGCATTGTCTTACATGGGACCAGACGATCCATGCTTACCCGTTTTGACACTCGGGGTTGGACTCGAGCTCAGACTTGATCATGTTGACCATGATCTCGTCGCTGACGAGACCACCTGCATCCATGATCTTCTTGGCTTCGCGACCGAGGTCGGTCTTCTTTGCGACCTGGGCGCGCAACATGTCACCAGTTGCCTACAAATGTCCGTAAGCCATCGCCGAGCGTTTCAGGAGCATGTGAAATCGAGCATACCAAGTGGCAGACACAGTACTTTTCCTTGATCTTCGGCGCTTGCGTGCCCTTGCCTGTCAAAGGAAATTCGGTCAGCTTTCACCACGTTCACAGCATGAGAATGCTCAATGATGCTTCACGCAGCACGTAAGAGCCACTCCGAGAGCCTTGAATTAACTCACCAGCGCCAGGAGGACCGATCAGAATCATGCGCATGGCCTCGGCAGGGCTGGCACCTCCAGCGACCTTAGCTTCGAGCTCATCGTACTTCTTCTGCAGACGAGCAACGTCCGCTTGCAGTCTCTCGACGAGTTCTTCAGTAATTGGGGCCATGATTCCAGCTAGCAGTGGCTTTAGGGCAGCAGAGAAAAGGGTTGCGAAGTCGAAGGTGAGTCGGATGAAAGCGAACTGGAGCTGCCAGCCAGACGATGCAAGATCGAGGACACCCGTTCGGCCGGCACATCGGCGTCATGCCGACCACGCCCGACCGACCTTTGACCGCCCACCAGCCTCCACCTACCTGGCAAATCGTAGGTAGCTGTATAACTCATCACTGGTATGGGAGTACGCAAACGCGCCAATGTGCCAACAAAACAGGAAGAAAAATGCATTGGTCAATGCTTTACTAGGGTATCACTGCTGATGACAAAATGCGCTCTGCTGCCTATGCAATGCACTCGCCCGTTCGCTGCTCACTGCACACAAACTCGGCAAACACTCAGCATATACCATCGCGCTGATACAGAGCAAACCCCCCAAACGCCTTGCTGATGTGATGACGAGACTCTATCGCTTGCGCGGAACAACCGTCTGACTGAGTAATCGTCGCTGTCTGTTCAAAAAGCTGCGAGGCGCGTCTCCACGTCGTTGAATGACTACTGCATCGCTTTGCATCCGGCTCGCAACATCGTACCACGCTGTTGTCATGAGCTTGAGCTCCTTCTCCATGTTTCGTTGTAACGGTGTCTATAACCGAATTAGTCATGAGTACATGATTGATCAACCTTGCCAGCGACATCTTGCATCGTGCGGTATGCTCAGCCCATAGACACAACGCCTACAGCACAGCAACAAGGGACCAATATTGGAGGAGGGGATCACCTACCACTGTGCCCTTTGCTATTTCTTCCTCCGCTCGCTTCAGTCGCATTTGTAGTCCTTCGATCTCCGCGTTGAGCTGCGTTTCCGTCTGTTAAAATCATGCTAATTAGTCTCCAGCCCAGATCAAGGACAGTGTATGCTGCAAGCAGCCGGCTTACCTTGGCGAATGCGGCTTCCTTTTCACTCACGACCGTCCTGCTCTCTTCAATCCTCTGCGTGAGATCAGCTGCGACATCGTAGAATGAGTCTGGGTCACCCTTGAACTTCTTCAACTCCTCTGACACCAAGTTGAACTCATTCTTCTCACGAATCGCTGCATCCTCTCGTACGAGTGCATGTCGGTTGAGCAGAGAGTGTCTCACGAGACTCTTTTGTCCTTCCAGATCATCCTCTACGGCCTTGCTGTGCTGCACCAGACGACTGTTTTCCGTCTGTAGCGTAGTAACCTGGCTACTGACCGACTGCTTCATTTCTTCCAACGCCTTTGCCTTCTCCTTGCCCACAGAGTTTAACTTCGACTCTTGAGCTTGAAGTTTGACCTTCAGGTCCCCAAGCTCGGCTTCAACATCAAACAGTCGCCTTTCCTTGGTTTTCCGCATTTGTTCCTCGGCATGTAGGCGATCGCGGAGCTCGATGAAGGGTTGCGATTGTAGGACGTCGTCGTCGTTCTTGTCTTTGAGCGCTGACTCCAGTCCAAGGTTCTCGGAATAGACCTCCAGATACTGCTGCTCAAGCTTGTGGTTGCGCTCGCGGAGCTGCTGTGCCAGTTGAGAAGAGACACCAGAGTCCTCCGGCAGGCCTTCCGACTCCTTGAGCAACGCGTTCTCCTTCTCCAGCTCTTGTATACGGGCTTTCATGTCATTCTGGAGTTTGTCCCTAGACGAGAACTCGTCGTCAAGGCTATCAGGATTCAGGCCAGTCTGGCCGACACCGGACTCAAGCTCTCTTATCTTCTCTTCTTGTTCAGCCAAGGTGTCGGCGTCGCGGGCTTGACGTTCGCGAGCTTGCTCCAACCTTTGTGAGAGAATCTTAATCTCGTGATCCAAACGCTTTCTAGTTGCCTTCTGATCAAAGATTTCCTGCTCGACGTTGGCAATAGTCTTCATGTTCTCCTCGTTGGCCCTTTGGAGTCGCAGAGCTCGCTCCTTGTATGGTCTGAGCTGCTGCAACTCTTCGTTCGCAGCATCATAATCTTCGCGGAGTTGCACACCAGCTTTGTCAGACTCTTGTAATGTCTGGATTTTCTTCTTCAGGTTCTCGCTGGCTTTGGCCTTTTGAACCAGTTCATCGCGTTCGACGCGTAGTAATTGCAGTTCGTCCTGCATCTTCTGCCGGTCGCCTTCATCGTCCTTGAACCGACCAAGCTGACGCTCCTGGCTCTCTGCAGAAGCCTTGATGGTGTTGAGCTCTGCTTCGAGCTCTGCGATATAGTCCTTATCTCGTATCGACTTCTGCCGGAGCTGATCCAGGACCTCATTGTCTACATCGGCGCCGCCATGCTCAAGCTTATACCTCATTTCTGTAAGCTCATCCTCTAGATTGTCGACCTGACCGCGCATGGACTCAAGCTCGGATATGAGACCCGTGTTCTTCTCCTCCAGCTCCTTGATGTTCGCGTAGGCACGATATAGCTTCTCTTCGCTTTCCAGTGCAGGATCCCGCTGAAGATCACCTGGGTGCACTGGAGACATGACACGATCTGGGCTGCCGATGAGATCCATGTCCGAACCCGGATCAGCCTGTGCCTCAATCTCGGACGCGAGTTGAGTATCGACAGCTTCAATGTTGCCAATCCACTGCGCGATCGGTATAGCAACTTTACCGCCCAGCTCCTGCATGACAGACACCATACGTTGGTTGGATATCTGGGAGTACATTGCCGCCAGGAGGCATGCTTTCAGAACCCCCAACAGCTCCTCCGGACTTCCATCGATGGCAATTGCCTTCAGGTCTGGCTGCATTCTCTTACTGAGCTCAGGTAGCTTGCCGCAGTGGTCGCGTATGAAATTCATGACCATGCGATCAACGTGCTTAAGATTCTGCCATCTGGGGATCCAATTTTCTGCTGTGGTACCTGAAGGCTCGGGCAAATCTCCGCTGAAAAAGTTCGGCTCGATGTCGTTGAGCATCTTCCAAAATACTTGTCCATCTTGTAAATCCTGCCATGACTGCACGGGACGGGGGAGGTCATCGAAGGTGTTTGCCCATTTCAGTAGCGCGTCGCTCAGACCAGCAGGATCCTCGGGTAGCACTGATAAAGAGGACGCCATTTTGAAAGGTTCTCGCAGGGTGTGAGGCCCTCTCGTCTGGCTTGGGCAAGGGTTGGGTTATACGATGCGCAGCTGAACGCGTGCTGGTTTCGATAAGACGGTGCTAGTAGTACGATTTTGAATGAAGGAGGAAGACGACATCAGCATCTTGAGTGAGACCCTCAGGCTGCATAACATGCAGCTGAAGATAAGCACAGAAAGACGTGAGATCCAGAAAGCTGGTCGTGCTGGTGGACAAGCAGGAGGAGACACTGGTAATGATCGAATGAAGTTGTCCAGCTCTCCCGCTCTCGAGGGCCGCCCGCAAAATTACCCGTGCCGGGATCAATCGCGAGGCACGTCAGGGTAGACGAGCGTTCCATGTTGCATTTATGCTACTTCCTGGCCTTGTGCGCTCGCGCTATCGAGCAGCCTATGAAGTTACGGTCATTCACGGTAACCCTATACAGCTTCTTGTGGCTGCAGACTGTCACAGGCTATCGATCATCTGCTCGGGACCTGTTTGAAACAGCTGCGCTTGGGACCTTGAGCTTCGCACAACCTGAGCATCCAGTAGCACCTACATCAGATGGGATTTAGTGGATAGCAAATACAAAACCGTGAACAACAGACTTTTTGTCTGGTTGAGCTGACAGAGATGAGGTTCAACTACGCTTGTGTATTGGCTGCAACTCTGATGTCCTAAGCCTCTGAAACAATGACACAGCTGACGAGTAGGGCCAGACACTCAAGCCACGAGATCTAATGCACCTCCGGTTTCTAGAAATACCTTCAAGAAACAATGCATTCATGGAGAGGCCTCTTAAAAGCACCAGAAGCCTGCGATATCTTTGGCGCAAGCGTTACCCCAGATCGAGTCGTCGAAAATCAGTTTAGACACACGAGTATCAGTCAAGATGCGCTCAAAAATGCGAGCGTCATACGCTGTTCAAGCTCAGCCACGAGCCGCCGCGGATGGGTAAGCAGCGCCGTGCACATCTCAGCCATGCGATACGTATCCATCTCCATCACGCAATCTTCACCGGCTCAAGCAGCCGCTAGTTCCCTCTTTACGCGTTTGTCCAAATCCATGCCGCCCTCGACCTTACGTTTACCAAGCACAGAGTCGGGCGACAGTCTCTTCACCGTCGCAACGCTCTCACTACCCCTACTAATCTCATCACGACAAGACCCGTGATAGATTCTCGCACCGACCTGCACTGCATCCATCCAGACCCATTCCTGCGCCTCCTCATGCCATGATGTCTGGAAGGGTTCTTGACAGATGGGACACGGCTGCTTGGACAATGTACTATCTGCAGGCGCGCGAATAAAACGCACTTTAGTTGGTTTTTCTTTCTCTGTCTCTGCTGAAGCGCTAGGATTGTCCTCAGTTGCCTCCTCGCTATCATCCACTTCCCTGAACCGTACGAAATCATGCTCTTTCATGTACCAGCTTCTAGTATTTCCTCGCCTCGACGCTTCAGAGAGCTTCACATTGACCCGGAAATGCCAGTCCAAATGCCGTGCCTTACGAGCCTTGCCCGCCTCGTCCGTCGCAAATCGACGGCCACAAGTAATACATTGACTCGGCTTCTTCGCGAATATTGACTCTACCAGGTGCGGACGTGCGACCTTTAGAGACGCTGATGTCAATTGCACATCATTGTGAGCACTTGTCGCAGTCTGAGCACCGAGGTTGAGTGCATGGAGGGGAGGCGTCCCTAACAATGCCTGAAGAGCGGGTGGGGGAGCAAAGGCTGCAGCCAGCGGATTGGCAGATGAAGGTCGCTCCATGGACGGGCCGTCTGTTAGGATGCCTGCAGCCCGTAACGCGTCAATCATAGGGTTGCCTGTGAGCCCATTTGTTGGAGCAGAGGTGCTGGAGGGTGGCGGCGGAGCAAAGGGAAGACCTGCTATAGGCGGTGTGCCTCGGACTGCAGGCCACGCGTTCTGACCCAGCCCAGCGAGTTGATTTGCGGAAGCGACGGAATCTGGCTGTGGCGTGGGATATTGGGGATAGCCACCCAGTGGAGGTCCGCCGTACGGCGGAAAGGGCTGTGGCGTGGAAGAAGATGGCGGCGGCGGCTGCTGTTGAGGGTAGGCAGAATACGACTTTGGTTGCTGGGCTGATCGAGTTAGCTGATCGACCTGGTCACGAATCCTTTTCCGATCCTCCGCTGAGAGTTGCTGCGTTCTCAGGAGCTGCTGCAGATCCTGAAGAGCTTTGCATTTGTGCGCCAAGGCTTGATCATGTGGATTCATGGCAACATCTTTCTGAGCATCATTTACAAGATTCGCAAGATCGCTCATCCAGGCGGTGTCCGGAATCGGCCGTGTTGCAAATGCTTGAGCTCCGTCAACTATTCCATTCGGTGGATATGACGGCGGTCCCTGCTGCAGGACAATATGATTAATACAAGCTCTCACGCGCGAAAGTGAGCTTTCACAAACCTGTGGAGTAGAATATTGAGGAAATCCCGTATGAGCAGCATACTGATGTCCGTAATTCGATGGTGGATGGAAGCGCGGATCATGTTGAGGAGGGGTGGCTGTAGCCCCCCATGGCGGAACACCAGCACCTGGTCTCTGCATCCCGAATGGCGGCTGTGGAGCCCGACTCTGTTGAGACACGTAGGCGGCGCGGGCCTGAGCTAGGGCATTGTCGATTTGTCGGGTAACATCTGGGGGAAAGACTGGTTTCGTGTCACCCGAATTCGCTACAGGAATCTTCCATGTTTTCGCGAGGGCCTCCATACTTCTGCGTGTCGTTTCATCCACACTTCGATATGCGTCCATGAAGACACTGGGAAGATTCCTGGCGAGGATGTCACTGTACGGTTTGCCATAGTTCTTCACAACTGAATCGAGAAGATAAAGAGCCGGGAGCTTTTTGCTTGATTGTGTGCTTTTGATGTGTTTCTCAATCTCGCGCGAGATTGCAAGTGCGTACTCTGAGTTCTCGTTTGCTAGGCCTGAGAGCGTTTGTATCTGGTGGCGATTTGTGTCTGACAGATCGCCCAAGGCATCTCTGAAGTCCTCGGCAATCTGCGCAGAAGGAAGCGCCATGACAGGAAAGTTCAAGGGCGGCTTGCAAGCAGTTCACAGTTGAATGTCTGAGCAAAAGCCCAGGAGCTGCAATCGCCCTGCTAGCGCACCTCAGCCTCGTTACACGGTGGCTGGAGGCTTGCTTGCTTTGCAATCAAGGTACGGAATCTGTGCGTCAGATGGCTTCTCAGACAAAGGAAATGAACGGCCGACGTCAGTGATAGGTATTGCGAATTGTCAGGGCAAGGTTTAGTCTAGGAGACTCTTCAGATACGAAGCACGAGCACTCTGGCGGTGGTTTCGTAATTAGATTGGCTTTGAGATGCGAGACGCACAAACAACTACCGCACGCAAGGCGCGAAAGATGAATTTCTGCGAAAGTCTGCCCTTCAACGCGTATCCCAAGCTGCTCCTTGACCTTTCCCAAACCAATCCTGCACTTGTGTATGTTTGTCTGACGTGAACGGCGAGTCGAGTTGCTAGATGATGAAGCGTGAGGTGACGCGATGGGGGAGCCTGTTAGACTGATTGATGTGGAGATGAGTGGGTGTTGATAGATGAAGTGAGACTAGAGTCCCGGAAGAGCTGAGATGGCTTCGGTTCCTATCTAAATCTGAGCGCGGCGCGTCGGCCTTTGGTATGGCCGACACTGACGTCTTTAAGGGTCTCGTCACGCTCGTATCATGCGACCGCAAATCACTCGTTTCGTGTCACTCTACAATCAGTACCGCCCCTCTGCATAGCCGACGTGCTGTTCCACCGCTCTTCAGCCTACGAGCTGACCAAAGTTCGCACAATGCAGTTCTCGTTTCTCACTCTACTTTTCAGCCTGCTCGCCGTGCTAGCAGTCGCTGGTAGCACTGCCAATCAAGCTGTGGTGGTGTCTTATCCCGACGACACTCCCGAATCGGTCATCGACGATGCGAAGAAGGCAATTATTGCCGCTGGGGGCATCATCACTCACGAGTACAGTACGCAGACTCTTCTTGTCTCGCTTTATCAAGCTGACTCTAGTTGCAGAATTGATCAACGCCTTCGCCGCAACTGCTCCCGCTGAAGCCCTTGAGCTCGTTCAAACGCAAGGCGCAGGCTACAACGCAGTGGTTGAAGAAGACCGGGCCGTGCACGCACTAGGCGACAATTTCTGAACCAGTCAAATGAGAGGTCGAGAAATTGAACTGTCGACAGAATGAAGGACATGTGACCACGATGACACGATTTGCACGCAAAGACTCGAGGGGGACAGGTGATGAAATGGCAAGACTGGTGGACGATAGTAGCTCTACGTATAACATTCGGGCAGGGGATATCATTCAATAACAAAGCTCGTCCATCAACAGCTGCATCCTTTACCACCGCTATTCTGCCCTTGATTTTCTGTGACCTTCAAATTGACCGTCTTTGTGTTTGTAGGCCGTGCATTCGCACTAGCGCTCTTAACGCCTGATCTTCTGTCGTTGAGGTCGTACTTTCCAGCTTGAATATTCTGGTAAATGCGCTCTCCGACTTCATGGAAAGCCCGTTCGATGTTTCCTCCCGATTTGGCAGATGTTTCAATGTATTTGACAACGCCGTTTCGTCTACACCATGTCTCTGCTTCTTCTGTGGTGACTTGACGCCGATTAGCATCCTCGATGCCCGAAGAAGCTGCTGTCGATGCAGGCGCGAGATCTGTCTTGTTACCCACCAAAACGACTATGATCCCTGGCTCGGCGATGAGTTTCAAATCATTGAGCCATTTCGTTACAGCATCAAAGGTCTGCCGTCGCGTGATGTCAAAGACGAGTAGGGCTCCGCTCGCTCCCCTGAAATATGATCGAGTGACGCTCGCATATTGTTCCTGGCCGGCTGTGTCCCATAATGATACTTTCACATATCTTTGCTTGTCAGGTTTCCCATCCTCATCCTCAGCTGTGGCGCCGGGGTCGTTGATGCCGTATTGCTTCGATGCAGGCGGCCCTACTGGTATTATTCGTGACGCAAACTCGCAGCCGATTGTAACATCATGGTAGTTGACGAAGCGACCTTCAGCCCATCTCGTTGATATAGAGCTTTTGCCGACACCAGATTCTCCCAGCAAGACAATCTTCGCTATGTAGTCCCATTGTTGCGCCATTTGCTGTTTGTCGTGAGGGGATCACCAAGAAGGGTCCCAAGGCGAGGCGACGAGCGGATTGGCGGTGGCTCTCGGGGGAGGAGACTTGGAATGGTCCAGGATAGGGATATTTGAAATGTGCCTGAGCGGGAATAGTCTTCTAGGTAAGAATAGAACGAGGACCTCGATCCAAACAATACGTTCTAGGTAGAGGTTGCGGGTGGTGGTCCCACTGCTATTGTTCGCGGATGACGAAGCCGGCGTTCAACAGGAAGCCTATTGCCGAGTCTGAGAACGGTAGCGCCAAGGTCAGTGGCAGAAGAAGATGCGGATGAGAATATAGCATACATGAGCAATGCGAGCGCATGCCAGAATGTCACATGCACGTAGAGTTCCGGCCATAGGATCTTGCCGCTCGACCTCGAGCAGCTGCCCACCCGACTCGGAAGGCAGCATGACATCCGCATCTGACCAACCTTGGAGCTTCGCCATCCTTCACTACTACAGTACTCTCATCCTACACTTCACCTCTGTCTACTTGCGTGTAAACTTCACCCTTTCTTCCCACCGTCTGTTGCAATTTCACATCATCTCCCGCCTCTTGCACAGTGCCACACGCTGCTGCTTCTGACAGCGATTTCACTCGCCGCCCGCCTCATTCACCAGTAGCCGCCCGCTTATCTCCGCCCGCGCTCGACAGCTTGATTCCCACCGCCTGCATGCAGGTGGTCGTCGTAGCTGCGACTGAGCCTATCGTCCCGATTGTACACAGCTGGGACTTCTATGATCATTAGTTGACATGCGATCATGTTCTCTGAATGTATGTATCCAGTGTCTGACGCCTCGGCCCTTGCGAGCGCCAGCGTCCCCTCCATGTCCACGATATCGTGTGACTCATTGATCGATCACGATAGATGCTTCTCGCTTCCTGGCCCAATCACAGTCCCGTTTGCTCACAAGCCAGACCGATGCTGGCAACAGAACTGCACCCTCAGACGGAGCACAAGGTGCTCAACGAGGCCCCGCCCGTACCCACCTCCAAAGAGCACCGTACAACAGCATCCCGAACAATCCATATCCGTCAACCGCGCAAGCATCTAGATTTCCCTTCGCCTCACGACTATCGAACGCACCAGCTCCGCTGTTCTACAATGCCAATGATGACTTCAGGGAGGAAGATGACGATGACGATCACGAGCGCGAGGTGGCAGACCATTACGCTTTGCAGCGATCACGACGCGACTTCGGCAAAGCTAGCTCTGCACAACAACAAAGATCTGACAGGGTCAACAGGAAAAATACCAGTCAGCCACTCCGAATGTCAAAGCTAGCGTTCTCCACGAACCAAGGCAGTCCGTTACGCCAGCCCGTTGGTATTCGGAGCTCGTGGTCGGCAGAGGAAGATGCACCAGCCCAGAGCTCTACACGGGCAAAGCTTGAAGAATCGACGGGAAGTCAGGACAGTGATCGAAGGGACCCATTAGTTGATGTTGAGCTAGCATCGGCCATTGACGAGTCGGAGGAGTATGAATACTCTGGTCAAAGCCGATCAGGTTTTGAGGATGACACTCCCTCGCTGCAGAATTTCAAAGATTTTGCAGGAAGGCAACCGCTCTTGGCTACCAGTAGCCGAGTTGAGCAGTCCATCCATCCCGAACGAATGGTTGCGAGTGAACGACCAGGGATGTTTGATCCTGGGGCAGAAAGTATTGCCCCAACTGCTCCTCCTCCACCAACGGATCCACCGCGACACGACACGTTCTTTGCGCACCTCTACATGATATGCATAGCGGCACTCTTTGCAACGTTCTTCCTCATCTGGCTCCATACATCTCCCCCACGGAAGAACACAAAACTGGGTGATACCGTATATACAGCCTTGCATGCGTGCTTCTACTTGTTCGCATGGGACACCCTGATCTCAGTGGTGTTGGCACTGCTATGGCTGCTTGCGCTGAGACATGCTGCACGCGTTGTCGTCTGGTCTCTGGTGTTTGCAGTCCCAATCATCCTGGTCGTATTCACCTTATACCCCTTCATTTCAAGCTTTGGAGGCGCCTGGCATGGCATTAGTATCCAAGACAAGCTCATGCGATGGGGATCTCTAATACCAGCTGCAAGCACCGGCGCGTGGGTTTATACCGTCTGGAAAGGCTCCAGATCGTTGAACCGTGCAATCTCAATCCTGGAGTTCTCTGTGCGCATCTTGGAGTACTGTCCTGCGTTGGTACCAGTCGGCTTTGCCTCTCTGGGAGCCGTGGTTGCATGGACCTGGATCTGGATGCTGATGTTCACTCGTATCTTCCTGGGCGGACACCTGTCGTCCAGTAAGCATCTCTTCATCCTCAATGCGAGTACGTGGTGGCAAGGAATATTTTTCATCTTGATGTACCTATGGTCACTTGGCGTCCTGGCCGGTGTTCAGCGAGCAGTGACTGCGGCAACCGTCAGTCAGTGGTATTTCCATCGACTTGTGGTGCCGACGCCGCCTTCCTCGCGAGTCGTGGAGGCTTCCTTCTATCACGCTATTACAACAATCTTCGGCACTATTTGTTTCTCGACATTACTCGCACTTGCCGTACGGCTACCCCTTCTGGTCCTTCCCAAGCGAATCAGCAGCTGGATAGCGTTTGCTTTCTATTCGTTGGTCCCGACTTCAATCGCGGCTCTGACCAATCCACTGACCTTGACATATGCTGCCATTCATTCGCAACCACTGGGACTGTCAGCACGAGGCCTGTCAGAGCTCTCCTTCATCCAGAGAGCCACAACCACGACAGCTCTGACACCTGCCGCTTTCAAAGCAAGCCCAGGCGATCCGAGCCCATCCCTTGTTGGCTATAAATTGGCAAAGCTACTGCTTCACGCGACTAGATTCATCACGTCTTTCATGTTTGGAGTCGGCGGCTGGGTTTCGACAGCCCGTGTGACTGAGGTCGCCAATGCAGGCTATCGTGGTAGCCTGTACGCTTACGTCGTGGGGCTCATAGCAGGCGCAATTGGCTGGGCGATTTTAGGTGCAATGGAGGGCGTACTTGGGGGCATTCTCGATGCTGTCCTCATCTGCTGGGGCTCTGAAGTTGGGAGCCAAGGCTTCGGAATGGCAAGGTACTGCCGTGAAGCCGGAGAGCTGCTGCAAGGAGAAGAGGAGGAAATGCGGTAGACTGAAATGCCATGACACTCTAGCACCGAAGCATCGCTAGACATATCCTCGTTCCGATTAAAACGAGGTCAAATACTGCAACTTTAGACAAGTTGTCCGGAGTGGAGCGTTTGACAGCCTGCGTAGACTGACCAGCCGCCCAGACGTACGAACTTGATTGAACTTTGAAGTGGAAGGGGAAGAGGAGGCGCAGTCGCACTCCCACTAGACTGACTGCACAATCCAACAGCTAGGCCCCTTTGGCCAAGGGTCAGGTCTAGAGCCCAGCCCTGGGAAGAGTAGCAACGAGGCTGCAGCACGTCAGCCAGCCCCAATTACGCAATAGCCACCGACGACGGTGCGGACCGACTTGAAGGAAATCTCATACGAACCTGAATCTGCCCCACTCGCCCCTCCATCACCTCTCCAGCAATCCTTGTCAACGTAAAGCCCAAACACCACAAGAGCAACAATGGCAACGTGAGTCTCTCCACTTGATCCACCGTGCACAGTCCACACCTTCGGACTAGGCTGACGCGACTTCCTAGCAACATCACCTGGCACGCCGGCTTGACTCGCGCCGAGCGCAACCAATTTCGCGGCCAGAAGGGCTTTACCTTGTGGTTCACTGGCCTGTCTGCCTCGGGCAAATCCACCATCGCGACAGCTCTGGAACAGCATCTGCTGCACCTCGGACTCGCTGCCTACAGACTCGATGGAGACAATGTGCGCTTCGGTCTCAACAAGGACCTTGGCTTCAGCGAAAAGGACCGGACGGAGAACATTAGACGTATCTCGGAGGTGAGCAGGCGGACGCAGACCACTGCCAGCGAAAGAGGGACAACTAACGCGCTCGCACAGGTTGCGAAGCTCTTCGCTGACTCTTCCACCATCGCCTTGACCTCGTTCATCTCCCCGTACAGAGCCGACAGACAGGTTGCTCGTGACCTGCACGCCCAGACCAACCAGGACAAGGACGCGCTGCCCTTCCTCGAGGTATTCGTCGACATCCCCGTCGAGGAGGCTGAGAAGCGCGATCCAAAGGGCCTATACAAGAAGGCTAGGGCAGGGGAGATTCCAAACTTTACCGGCATTAGCGCACCTTACGAGGCGCCTGAGAACGCGGAGATTCACATTCAGAGCCACAAGACGAGCGTGGAAGAGAGCGTCGCACTCATCGTCAAGGAACTCGTCTCGCGGGGTCTTATCCCTGAGAAGAAGTAGAGCTGCGTGCCTTCCGTAGGCGAACCTCAAGGATCTGTAAAGATACTGACTGCGTCACCTGTGCACAATACACTCAAGCTGAGCAGCAATAATCACCATGTCACGCAAGGCTCTTCACTCCCCGCCAGAAATTTTGTCTTGGCTCACTGTTACATATTGTAGTCGACCACTATCGTCTCGTCACCACTTGCGCCAAGAAAGCTCCTTTGCACTCCGATTTTCACGCGCTTCACTCTGGAAGGAGAAAAAAAAAATCTGGAGCGAGACAAGATTCTTCAAATCTAGCCTAGATGTGGTGGTGACTTGCAAATTCTGTGCGTCAGTGTCGGAATTGAAAGAGGCTGCTGGTTTTGGAATGATTACGCTCAGACTGTGTGTGATCTGTGGACGTGCGCTCTGTCTTGCATACTTTTTAAAGCCCAGCTCACGCCGCAAATCCTCCACCCGCAGCAGAAAAAACTTCTCGCACACTTTCCCCCGCTACGTTCGATCGCAAGGATTAGCACCAAATACCTATCGAGGTTCTGATCGCCTTCCCAGGACGCAAAACTCGAACTCAGATTCAATCAACTCAGCCAATCAACATTCAGTCAACACAGTCGAAATGGGTTTCAGTACTCTTTTGCAGCGCATGAAGACCAGCATCGACCACATTAAAAAGGACGACCGTCTGCCCGATTCTGCGAGTATAGCCTCGTCGAAAAGCCGCACCAATACCTGCGACCATCAACAATCGTGTGATGTGAACAAGCAGCGTGGCCGGCAGCATATACGCTTTGACGTTGACACAAATAATGCGAAAAAGAGTGGATCCTGGAGACCCAAGCGAACACCTACGCCTCGGCCAGCAGCCCGACGGTACGACGGCAGCGCAAACATTGAATTACATGTCCACTTCGGTTATCTGCCTACTAGGACCGCCGGCAGCCCGCAAAAAAGGAGATCGAGAGCTCCGTCGCCATCACCATCACCACAAGGAGGGCAGCGCAAGCCGCCGTTACGCCTATAACAGCGGCAATCATGCCTGGTTTTATGCACATTTGCGCAATGCATCCTCTGATGGCTCTGTGAGCTAGTCAGTGGACGTAATCCAAGGAAATTGGGCAGAGCGGGATGACACAGCTTTCTGTGCTGTGTCAATGGGCGAAGACGGACATGTACATGCAGGCTTCCGCCCTCGGCATGGCCATCAGGGTTCTTCGCTGTAGTTGGTCAGAGGCTAATCCAACCTCACGCACCCGCCAGCTTCATGTACACATCCACCTTTTCTTCTCGGCTTGTTGTGAGGAGGAGATCGACGTCCTGCATTCGGTCCGTGGTGCTGTCAGGTCTTTGCGGATGGTGGAGAACACTGGGTTGATGTTGGCGTTTTGTGTTCACCTCGCTGTCCAGTAAGCAATAACTCTTACGAAGGATGAGTTTCATGTGATGTAGATATTCTTAGGTTGTTTTTGTTCCAGCGATGCTGTGTGTGCCAAAGTATAACAGAATCTTGACTGTGTGTCGGCCCTTAGCATATGAATAAGTTCAAATAGAGTGTTCACGCTGATCAAAGCCCTTCGACTAGTCAGTCAGAGCATTCATATTAGAGCACTTGCCCATCTGTAATTTGTTCAATCCAACCTTGATGATCCGCTCGATGGCGCTGCATCTCCTGAGAATTGATCCGAGTGACCGTACATCACTGCAGGTTGAGGCCATCAAGATGAGATTGGCTTTGTCCCTGAATTGCGACAATCTTTGCGCCACTGAAGCCTTGTCACAACTTGATAGCACGGAATGATTTCTCTGCAGGCCGTCTGTCATTTCTTGATGAAGCAGCGTGCTGCCTGGCTGACGATATGCCGAGATCTGTATGCTGAAACATCTACTCGATCCCCAGACTTGATACATGCAGGTACGGTCGGCGTAGGGATTTGTGCTGCAGGCATCGAACGGGCGTTTCGGACATCCGGTTGCAAGGCATGCACATGGTAAAGGGTGGCCACGAGCTCTAAGCTCTCATTTGCCCCTGCTGGAGAATGATCCCGTCGTGGGTGTGGCGATCGGGTAGGACAGAATGCTGGGCGCAGGCGAAATCTTCGGTCTGCTTGCTCGGCCACAGACTTGGGTCATGCGTAGATCGCGATGCTTCGGGATCTGGCTCGCTATGGGGCGTTGACCCCCGTCGCACATGGAGGATGAAGAGGGCAAGTCGCGAGAGAGGGAAAGTGTGACCATGGGCTACCTCCATACCTCCATTCAAATGCCGGCCTACGTGGTACCTGCCAAACTTGAAGCACACCCCAGGTCTGCAGAATTGGAAGTAAATGGATCTTGCCGTACGCGTCTCCATTCGGCTGCCCTTTAACCGTCAATTAAATACCTTCGACAACGTGCCCTTCCCCTATGTCACTGCTCCCATGACACCTCCCGTCCTTGCCGGACCTTCTCAACATTCAGAATCATTGCAGACCTTCGCTCCACACACTTAAGGATGAAGTTCGACCGCAAGACGCGTCTGGCCCTTATTGTCGCCATCTCTTTTTGTTTTTTTGTCGCTGAGATAGTTGTTAGTTTCAAAACCCACTCGATTGCTATGATTGCGGACGCCTTTCATTATATCAACGATGTGATCGCGTATGCAATTGCACTCGCGGCCGCCATCGTCTCTGATCGAGAAGACCCGCCCAAATGGCTTACCTTTGGCTGGCAAAGGGCGCAGCTTCTCGGTGCCTTCTTTAATTCGATTTTCCTGTTCTCGCTCGGAATCAATCTGTTCCTGCAGGCTATGGAGCGATTCACGAATTTGCAGCGTAAGTCGTGGCTCCGGTTCGGAACAATGTCCTGTGACTGATTGCTGCTTTTGGACAGGAGTGGAGCAACCCATGCTGGTGGTGGTAATCGGTGCAGTGGGATTGGCGCTGAATTTGACAATGGCGGTAGTTGCGCATGAACATGAGCATCATGACATGGATACGCCTGTCGGGACCCCAGATGATGGCCAAGACGGAGTCACGCCGACCGCAGTAAGTGCTTCCTTGACGGAGATGAAGTATGGATGGCTCGGTCAAAGCACGCACTGCATACGCGCGACCTTGGGACGTGCAAGGGCGCTCTAATACCATTTTCCAGGATGCAAGTTCCCACATGGGTGCCAAGCGCGAACACGATCACGGCATGCTTGGAGTGCTGCTACACGTGCTTGGAGACGCCCTCAACAATATAGGGGTCGTCGTTGTTGGCATCACAATCTGGTTTGCAAAGTCTCCACATCGGTACTGGGCGGACCCGGCAGTTGGCATGGCCATTGCGTTGATGATCCTATCATCCTCCATACCTCTGGCACTTAAGACGTCTAAGATCCTACTGGACTGTGTGCCGCCGGGAGTTGACATTGACAAGATCGAGAAGGAGTTGTGTGACATTCCTGGAATCATATCGGTGCACGAGCTGCATGCCCGGCGACTGAACCAGGTGAAGGCGGTTGCCAGCGTGCACGTGGTTGTTGCTGGCAATCTTGACGACCTGCTACCGGCAATCCTGAAGCAAGCCTCTAGCACACTCCATAGGCATGGGCTCCACTCGGTGAACATACAACCAGAGGTGCAGCCGAATGAAAGG